>VDFB02159004.1:0-33718 GCA_007258455.2 Sequoia sempervirens | reverse complement strand
AAAATGTGTCATGGGAGCACTCATTGCACCATTTCGTCAAAGGGTCAAAGTTCAAAATGCAAGAAATCTTGAAGGTGTGAATGCACAAATGAATTGAAAGTGACCCTTCCTCACCTATTTATGCTTGAAAATAAGGGTTTTTGCCCCAATTTAACCATGAAGCTAGGGTTTTTCACTGTTTTCACCAGTTTTTCCAAACTAGAGTTTATTTTGCATCATTTTTTGCATTTTGGCATATTTTTTGCATCCCGAAGCCTTTCCAAACCCCTTGGGAAGCATTTAACCTTTGTTGAGAAATCAACCCAAAATTCAAAATTTTTGCCCAATTTCTCGAGGGGGCAAGGAACTAGCTTACTCCTTCCACTAGGGCAATAGTAGGGCGTCTAAAAATTAGAATTTTTTTTATTTTTTTATTTAAGTAGTAGTTTTTCATCTGAAGGGTGTTAATCTTTGAACCAACATAACATGTACCTCACTTCAAAGAGGGGAAAAATGTAGATACTAAAAAAATGTCATGAATAATATCATACACTCGAATGAGATATGCTAACATCATTTCCTCTTGAAATCCATCCTCTTTTCTCTTAATTAATTAAATTATCATATCTATTTAATTAATTGCATCATTTGTATCTATTAACCTAATTAATTTAATTGGGTTAATTCACCCCCTTTCGTACTAACATTTCATCTCATTAAATTAAATAAATCAAATTATTTAATTTAAATCCCTAAATCTTCTTGTTTAATTAAATAACTCTAAGTTATTTAATTAAATTTTATTCCACCTTTCCCCCATTCATTAAATCATTTTATTTAATGAATATCATCTAATTATTCTAAATCCCCTAATTACATAATTAATATTGTTTAATTATCAATTAAATCTAATTCCCCCCACTTGCAAGGGAATATTCTCAAGGAATATTCCTCCCCCTTTTGCACAATTTAATTTAGTTTTAATTAACTAAATTATCCTTTTCCCTCACCCATGAGAATATTCCAAAGAATATTCTCTCTTCACTCATTTGAAAAAGGGGAATATTCCTTTTTCTCAACAAAATTACTTATCTTCTTGAGCAAGTTAACTTGTGACCTCCTGGACAAGTTGAAAGTGTGTTTGTTTGAAGGAATGTTAACCCTTGATTAAATCTCATCTTCCATTCTCATCCACTGATGAGAATCCATGATCCATGTTTCATCCTTCCTACATCCTGGACCATTGATTAACCTTTTTTATCTTAACCCTCCATTTATCATTTACTCTCCTATAAATAAATCACTATTTGGAAACAAATGGATCCATTTTTTAACATCAGAGTTATGCTATTAAAATCACTCACACTCACACTCATATTTAGCATAGGTTTAGCATATTTGAGTTCATTTTAATTGTATTGATTAGCTTTAAGCTTCCATTAATGGCTTCCATGATCACATAATGCATCCATTTAGCTTGTTTTTTAATTAGGGTTTGAATCTTTTATTTTAGATTCCATCTAAATTAACTTAGCATTTGCATATCTTCATCATTTTAGCATAAAATCATGATTAATTAGCTTATATCCTACTCACTTAGATTAAAATCATGTTTGCATACACATCTCACAATCATTCCATCAATTTTCTTCAATAAAACTAACTGGAACAAGCTCATTTATCCACGGGATTGGAAAGGGTCACCATTCCACATCAATGTGACACCACTCTACCAACAGATAAGTTTCACATGGATTAGAGTAGGATTTTTAAAGCTTTCATAGTTTAGTATGCTTAGTTTTGATAAATGTTTAGTTTAATTTTTATTTGAATGATCCTATTGAGATTTTACGTTAGTGGCTTCGTTATGCTTTGATTCTTCATGGATCAAGCGTAACCAACCCATACTAATCCGTTAGTTGACATTTATTATCTTACTTGTTATCTTATTCAGGTTAGGAATAAGGTTTTGGTTAGTGTTAAGGGTAGGGTTGGAATTACTATTAAGGTTTGGATTGGAATTATAATTAGGGGTACCTAGGGTAAGGATTTATATTTGGTCAGGGCTATGGTTTGGGTTAGGGTTAGGGTCAAGGTTAAGATTAGCATTAGGGTTAGGATTCGGTTTACGATTATGATTATGGTGAGGGTTAGGGTTTATATTTATGATTAGGGTTATAGTTAGCGTTAGGGTTTAGTGTTATGGCTTAGTGTTACACATTGAATAAATTAATATAATTAGGGTTTTGATTATGGTTAAAATTTAGGGTTACGATTTATATAATAGTTAGGGCTAGCATTAGGTTTAAAGTTAATATCATGGTTAGGGTTAGCATTAGATATAGGGTTAACCATTTAGGATTAGGGTTTAGCTTTTAGGTTTATGATTATGGTTAGGGTTAGGGTTATAGTTACAGTTAGGGTTTAGTGTTAAGGTAAGTGTTAGCATTAGGTTTATGGTTAGGGTGAGAATTTTGTTCTATGGTTAGGATTATGGTTAGGTGTATTAACTTATATCTTTAATACTATGCACTTACTTGTTTTATTTGATATTATTTTAAATTCATTAAACCGGTCTTCCTGGGGGTTTGATTGAGGAGACTATGACCCTTGATTAGCATATTTTCAAATAGTGTTTGTAAACACCATTTTTCTAGATCCAAGAATCAAATTTTAACCAATTCATTTCCATGGGTATTGATTCAAGTTCATGTTTCAATTCACTTATGTAAGCATGGATTTGAACAAAAAAATATACAATTAATTTACAAATTTTAAAATACTCATTTGAACAAATCAATAATTATCAATATTATTCAAAATTGATTTTTTCTAACCTTATTTACAACACATTCCATTGCAACTCACGCAAACTAAAAATCACATTTAATTTATTTAGTTTATTCAATTCACTTATGTAGACATAGATTTCAACAAAAAAATATACAATTAATTTACAAATTTTAAAATACCCATTTGAATATATCAATAAAAAATTGATTTCTAACTGTATTTACAACACATTCCATTGTAATTCACATAAACTAAAAATCACATTTAATTTATGTTAATAATTCTACATTTAGTTATTCAACCCCAACTCTCATCTCCAAACCAGAATTTATTTATTTTTACGTTGAAGGCATCCTACGCTTAGTATTTTGAGCCACTTTTACCGCCGACGGTGTGGATTGGTGGACAGGCAATCACCTGCATGAAATTCATCCCAGCCGCTCACCATTTTTCCCAGATGGAACACAGCAGGAATCCCCATGCTAAGCTTTTCCAACCCTTTTGATGTCGAATGGTGCAGATTGAGTAACAGGTAATGTACTACGATGTAACAAATCTCATCCGTTCATCATTTTTGGCCATTTTCTTGTCATAATAGGTTCACCGTCGGTTGCAAATAGTACAGCCACTTGTGGTTGCAGAGAATGCCACTTGCCTCGTTCAGCCAATGGATGGAGCACGGTTTAACTCGGTGAAACTTAAGGCAACCAGTATTGCATCCCTTGTGTCGTAGCCTCATAGTTAACTCCATCAGTATGCTGGGTCGGTCATTTCTATAAATAAAAAGATCAATTCTTATCGATAAAAATGTACCAGCTGTAGCCTGCGCACTGTATTAATTTTACCTCAACTTTTGGGGTTTTGCAGGTGAGTTAAAATACTTTGGGTTTGTGTGTATTCACTATTTGCCAATTTCCATTGCTTTTTCAAGCAGCTTTTTTTTTAATGAAATGGCAATGGCGGTTGTGACAGGAGGAGAGCAAGGAAACATCAGAAGGGTCAAGTTAATTTCTACTTTTATGCTTCATGCGTTATTTTAATTGAAACCCTTTCATTATTACTCAATGGTTGCTAACCTTTTATTGCTTTTACCAGTGACGTTGGGTTATTTCTTTTAGTGAACCTTCAAGCAATTATTTCTATCAATTTCAAGCTGCTTCACCGCGCGGTACCTATTGCAATGCAAACCCTTTCATTTTAAGGCAAAATGGCTGTTAACCCTCGATTCATTTTACCACTGGTGTTGAAGAAATTTTGCACTTGAAATGAATGTCACTTTCCAAGGTATTTTCTTACAGTCCCACTATTTGTAATTTTATTTTTGAAGTAAAATCTATATTGCAGTGACGTTGAATTATTTTGTCTCCCATTGTTAAATTATTTCAGAGATGGCAGCCAAGGGACAGGAACAGATACAGTTTATCAGGGTGTTTATGGGCCTTGGACCATCGAGTCATCAGACAAGCTTGAGGTTCTACTGCTTTACCCATTTTTCCATTTTTGTTTTTGTTTTCAAAATATCATCACCCACAAACACTTAATTCTTTTTAACAGAATTCTAAAAACAATGATAATGATAACGTTCAGGCTAGATTGTGCTAACTGGAAATGACCCAATTACCAAACGATGTCGAGGAAATAATTACTTCAAACTATAGTTTGCATTGAAATAGCATTGTAGTCTAGGGAAGTGGCCCTAACAGACCTTTTTGAGATAAGATGACTCTGTGGACAAATGGAATGTATAAACTCACTTACTATTGGAGAATCCTTGAACCCACTTGTTTGGTATCTTGTATGCTTGTGTGTGCACTTCTTGAAGTTTGGGACAAGACCAGATTTTTAGATTTGGCGTTTTTAAAATAAAAAACACTACTTGTAAATCGATTGAATTTTGATTTAATATTAAACGTCTGGAAAACGGTTTTTTTGAGGTGCCCTAGGATTTTGAATATGAAGAATTACGTCATTCCATATATTTATTCCAAAATTAAAAATATATTTTTTTGGGATGAATGAGATTATAATGTCCAAAATGACTTAATAGATGACATGTAAGTCATAGTTTGCAAACTCAGATTTGGCAGACCAAAAATTTCTGAGTCGGTGAAACTTGGCTGCTTAAAAAATACTTAATTTTTAAAAAAAAACATAAATTTTATACAAAATACAATTGCAAAATGTATCAAATGAGTTTGGTGGGGTTTGGGGGCAATGCATCCTGTGGGGTTGAGGGGCAGAGCCCTTGCCATTGAGCCCAAATGAAGACCTTTAAAACTACAGAGACCCTCATGGTGCACATTATTTTCATAATTTAAAAAAGAGAGTAAAAAACCAAGTTTTTTCAGCATTTGAAGTGCTTATAAAGCCATCAAAATGTGTTTTTTGTAGTGTTTGAGGCATTTTTTGGCGCATATATTCACTGTACGACAGAGTTAGTGAGTGGTAGAGTTAGACTGGGTGAGTACTTGGCAAAAAACTCACAAAAAACTTGGAAAAACTTGGCTGGCAGACTTGGTGAGTAAACCTTGTGAAAATTTTGGAGACAAAATAGTTGGAGTACTCAGCGACTTGTCGAGTTGTTGAATTATGATGTAAATTAAGGTATTTTAGATTTATCATAGAAAGGGTGACAATTGCAACATTTTTCGCTATGGTGATACTGTAAAGGGCAGAAACTCTGATAAAGCATGACTGGCACAAT
The DNA here is from genome assembly GCA_007258455.2 of Sequoia sempervirens. Classification (NCBI taxonomy): domain Eukaryota; kingdom Viridiplantae; phylum Streptophyta; class Pinopsida; order Cupressales; family Cupressaceae; genus Sequoia; species Sequoia sempervirens. Next base: position 28,242 of record VDFB02159004.1, on the reverse strand, counting down.
GTACATGAGTGACAGGTGAGGATTTTTATGATTAGGACAAATAAAGAATTTAATGAATCTACATCTGAATAAGCATACTCAACCCTGATTTAGTGTTTTACTTTCCATGGTGAAATGGAAATGTTTTCTATGGTGTGTTCTGTTATCAAAATGAATGAGCTTTATTTTCCAATATTCTACAGTACTACTAGCTTTTACTAATAGTTTTACCTTGAAAGCGTGATAAATCATGTCTCCTTTTAGGCGATCCTGTTCGTGATGCACTGAATTTATCCGGTAATCTTCCTCATGGCAAGGGTATAGGGTTTTATTATTTCATAGAAATTTTGAACATGAAAAGTACTTTGTTTGGATCTACAGCCCACAATTGTGAACCCTTTGATAAAATTTCTTAAAGAAACTTTCCCACATTGACTGTAAAGATTGTAGGGCATGCACAAGTAGGATTGGTTGAAAAGGCTTTAGAAAATTTATTAACATGCACTTGGCAATTGTAACACAAGACGTAAAGTAAAATGTATTAACTTAGAAACCACAGATGCATTTGCAGCTACAACAATCCACGAAATCCCTTATTCATCATGCTTTGATGGATGTTTTCCCTCTTCCAATTTTTACCTACAATTAGTTTGAGATTGTTCTAATATTTAATAATTGACCAGTATCGAGTTCTGCCCTTTAATACAGATCAAGTTGTTCATAATGTTCGCTACCATTGAAATTGAACAGCATGACGAGTCTTCAAAATCCATTCTCTTTGGCATTTTAATTTGTATCTTTTAGGATAATGGAAGTTTACAGATAAATTTATAAGTGTAGGGCATCTTAGCTGTACGCATTTACTTCTTATATATTCTTCTGCGCCCCCATTTTTGCACAGGTAGGGAGAATGGTAATGGAGGTTGCAGAGTCTAGATTTACGCCTGCCAATTGCATTTGCTTTAAAGTTTTTAAAGCTTTGGCTATCCTTTTGATTTTTTTCCACAGCATTGGCTAAGCCATAAGTAGTAGCAACAGGGGCATATTAATAATAAAGCAAAACTCAAAACCTCACCCCAAAATTCGTGGCACACAGTCTAGGTTCAATCAATAGCAGAGTGAATGAAACTATCATCCCAAATCAACATTCAGTTAAAAGAGAAAACACAATTTTATCCATTCTTGTCAATTCATCAAATATAATTTTCAATTGAAATTTAAAAATCAGAACTTGTGAATATGAAAATCCTACTTTCCAAACATTTTAGCTACACAGACTACCAAAATATCAAATGCCCTGTTTCTAGCCCTACTCAATACCTAGCTGCTGATTACCTTATTAGCTAAACTAGACATTTTTTAAACATCAGGACCAACAACACCAATCTTTTTATTGTTGCGAGTGCCTTATATGGATTTGTAATCTTCTTCTAGGAGTCAATAGTTGTTCAACTGTGCAGCCTGTAGTTGCAGTGGAGAGAACTGTGTTCTACAGAGAAAGAGCTGCAGGAATGTACTCTGCAATACCCTATGCTCATCAAAATTCGTAGTCACATGCAAAGCACAATATATACCTATAGCCAATTCAATTTGCCATCCACGTAAATCCCTTTTTTATCTGCAATTTTCTTCTAATTCTCATGTTTCTTCATGTCAAGTAGACCACTTTATCTATATGGTTAGTTTAATCGTGTTGAAATGTGTGTGGGTGCCCAACCTCACCATGATGTGAATATTGTGGATACAACACAATATTAAAACAAGGCAAATATATGGTTATTGTTAATTTATAACAAATCTGAATCTCTATTTTTTCTATTTCTATGATAGATTGTAATTGAGCTTTCATGTCATTGAAGAATTTATTATCAACGTTGACAAACAATAGAAGCTGTTAGAGAAGAATAGTATGCAGAATAGAACTGTGTTTTTTTCATTTTTATATTTGATGCAGAAAATTCCAAAATGGTGGTTCTGGTACTACTGAATATGCCATGTTTCTTGGACTGTGTATGGTCTAATTGCCTCACAGTATGGAGATGTCACAGAAATTAGAAGTGATTGGTGAAGGTTCCAAACCACTAAATGAGTTTCTGGAGGATTATTTTGGATACAAGCATGATTTCTTAGGTAGAGTCGCTGTAGTTTGGATAGAAGCATGATTCGCTGTAGCATGATACAAAAAACTCTACACAAGTTTTTACCAAAAACATTCCAACTCATTCCCTTGGACTATGGAAATTTCATGTCATTAATCTGACATTTGTTTGGTACTATCACTGGTTTTGTGGGGAAAGCAATGCTCATTTTTGCAAATCATAGCATCTAATAGCAGACTGCATTCTTTACAGCCAAAATTCCATGCAGGTCATGCAGCTCTGTTGTCTTGAGACATGGCATCATGAGTTATTGGAATTGCCAGCCACCAACACCACCTGTCAAATAACTATATTGCCATTGTTCAGAATTAGTCCACCTTAATATTACAAATGACTAATTTTTGGCAAGCAAAATTCTGATTGCATACCATAATTTGCAAATAATTTAAAACAAAATGATTTATAATGTTTTTATTTCTATAATTTTTCCTGATTAGGAATGGTTAAATCTTGATCTTTCTTGAAGAACACTAGGAATGATTAAATCTTGATCTTCTTTGGGCACAATCTTTTTGCAATATTTTAAATCAAAGTTTCTCCATTTTGTAAAGAAAATAGTCATAAGTCAATTAAGAAATATCTATTATTTTTTAAGTCAAATAAAAATTAAATAAAAAAATGCTAACTTAAGCATAGCAAAGTATTTTCCTTTTTGACACAATTTTCTAGATAAATTAATAGACAAATATTGATTTGAAGCTGCCACTTTTCTATTAAGACCTTTATTGCACAAACACCATCATTTTCTAAGTGCACTACAAATTGATCTCATGCAATATATGTCTTCTATAGTATACAACAATAGAATTGAATCTTAGTCTGGCATACTATGAAGAAGAATTGCCAGTATCAACTCCAGTTACAGGTTTCCGTTATACCTCTAATATCAAAGATAAAGTTGTAGCAATCTTTATTGCAATTAGCTAATGTCTAAAGAATAAAAAGATTATTGCCTATCATCAAAAACCAAATGAGCATTCCAATCAAACCTCTACAATGGCTATCCCATCAAAGAATTAATAAGGTGTTTAGTACTTTACAGAATAGTTATATTAGTATATAAGACAGAAAGCAAGAAAATATAAGCATGGTCTAAAACACTTAAAGAAATGATTACTTCAATATCTAAAGTGCTAGGTCTATTGTCTTGATAGGTAACCTTCAAAGAAGTGATATCCCACCACTGAATCTCTATCTTTCTCTTCAATATAATTTTTATTAATACAAACTGCTTTTCTTCAATATGCACAAAGAATGTTAGCTGCCATGTGGGAGTTATTACACATAATATACTTGTAGAAAGAAAGTGTGTAGAAACAGGTAAAGATTCCCTGTATCCACAGAAGCATTGCAAGCAGAAATGGTTGCTGCCTTCTTTCTCTCACCTCTCATACATAGGTGGTCTTAATCACAAAATAAGAAGCATAGACCAGACAAGGGAACTGTTTGGGAAAATGCCTGTAGAAATTACATTTTAGCTGGGTTCGCCAAAGTGGGGTTGATGAAAAGGCTTTTAGGTGGTGTGAGTAAGGAGCAAAATCCTTTTGAAAATGTTTGGTATTCAACTTTATTTAAATTTACCATCTAAACTTCATCGTATTCTAAAATGATTCTGCTCTTAAAATAAGATAACAGCAGCAAATTTCTATTGAAACATCTTTGTTCTGCCATATGCTGATGATCCACTTATTTAAGAAAACTGATTGTAGTGTTGTCAAAACAAATTGTACAGATTTTCTGAATCTTGTTGGAGTGGTTGTCACAATATCATGCTCAGATATTGTATCCATCCTCGTTTTGAAATAATTAATACCCTCTTTGAAAATTTAAGTGTATTTTTTTAAGGGCTTCATATTTTTCTTTTGATGGAAATGAGATATACAATTTTATTAAAATAATGAAGATTTAAGTAGATTGTATGATAAGAACTAACTATTTATTATTATTTTATAATTTAAAATTGTATTTAAATATATAATTTTCAAATAAATATTAAATTAAAGTATTGTGAGTAGTAAATTTATAGACTACAAAGACAATGAAAAAGTTTCAAAGCGGACATCAATACACTAGGTCTCTATTTTCTAAGTTTCATTCTTCCTTTTGTGTTTTGCTTCTTGTAAATAAGTAAGCGTTATAGCTCACTGTTCTCATATGCTATGTTTGCATTTTTTCGGAACCTATAATTTTAGTGGATGCTCTAGGTCACTGTTTTCTAAGTATCTTTCTTCCCAATTGTTTTGCTTCTTGTAAATTTTGGTTATTTGTTGGTTGTACAATCCAAAATCCTCTCATTTTCCAATTGTATATAAGAATACATATGTTAGTATATTCAACGAATTGTTGTAAACTAAGGTTTGATGGTAGGATATTTTTTTGTTTGCATGCAGTTTATGGTGGGATGCCCTTTATAACGATGAGCAATGGCCACCATTACACTTATGCATCATTTTCTGTCTTTTGCTGGCCATTGATTATATGTGAATCATTTATTTTACATCAAAAATTAGACAGTGCATGTGAGGAGACACTCATTGCTGTTCTATAATTTGTTTACTAAGTTCCAGGATATAATCTTTTGTTCATTGCTTTTTATATGGCAGATCCATCTTGAAATTGGATAGAAATTGTGTATTTGAAGTTTAACATTATCCAAGATCATCTTTATTTTTCCAAATCCATATGAGAATACATTAGGATAACTTTAGGTTTGGTGGTAGTGCTCTTTTTTGTATGCAATTTTAAGTTGGATGCACTGCATCGTAGTAAGAGATGGCCAGCATTGAACTTGAGCTTAATAATATGTATTTGGCTGGGCAATGATAATTTGTCAATCACTTGCTTTGCATTATAAAGTATAAACTGTACAGGACTTGTTATTAATCATTTTAATTTAAGAAAAGATGAAAGATATATATCTATACAAATGGATTTTTATCTTCTCTCTTTTGTCAAGCAGCAGTTAGTGCTTCTTTACTTGGGGAAGTTATGGTCATCTTGGTCGTACTATATTGTGGTCCAAGGCCCTTTCCTCTCTGTGTTAACTGAATGAATATAAAAGAATCTTTATTGATCACTTTCCTATATTCAAATGCTCATTGGATACCCCTCTGTTACAGACAATATATCTAGGTCACTTGGGCCTCTCTATACTATGTATTTCTTATAGATTATCAAAGGCAATATCGGTAAATCTAACTATCTCCATCATTGGTCACACGATGGAATGATTTGTACTGGTCAGTCAAGGCATAGTTCCCACTAGTTATGTGCTCAGTCAGGCCACCATATTCCTCGTGGTTATAGAATTTTATTTCCTCTAATCTTTTTAGGAGATAGATAGCGATGTGCCAATGACCTGTTTTCTTTGAAGTTTAGTTATCTTGACCATAAATGCTTGGCCCTTTTCCTTCAGAAGGTTGAATTTTAGGGGTAGGACAATATATGTAGCTGCTGATACCACCAAGCTGATTATCCTTTTCCTCTCATTTGCATACCAGATATTGTGGATGGGTTGAATAGAGGCCCAGACTGCATTGATGGGGATGCATATATGCTTATTTTATGTGTTTTATGAATTTTTTGATTCAAACTGAAGATTAAGATTTAGAGTGTTTTGGCTTAAGTGTCAACTAGAAAGGATCTGTAATGCTGAAATTAACAAGTCCACTTCCCTGATTGTAAACTTTTTGCATAAACAATTGGGATTTTCTATCTGCCTTCAATTGGGGATTCATATTTATGTCTCTTGTACGATATTGCTAGCAACTATACCAGGCTATTGTTGTTTAACAAAAAATGTTACCAGGCTATAGTTGTGTAACAAAAATCGTTATTAGGCATAAATTGGCAAGCCAAAAGATAAATTTTGTAAAAAGAAACATTATTTAACCTAAAAAGATTTGGGTTAGGGTTTTTAGAAAAAAAGAAAAATAATGCAGCTGGTGAAAACTAGATCTTTGGTGCTTGTGGCAATGTTTGGTATAATTTTTGAGTACTGGAGGAATGTTCTCTTATTCAGTTTTTCCTGTTTATTATGTTTGTAGAATCTAGATACCAGAGTGAAGATAGCTCAGATAGCGGTGAAGAGGTGAATGCCACAAAAGGTGTGTGCTATGTTTTGCCATCATCTTAAAGAAGCAATTTTATGCCTTTCTAATAGCAGTTTTGCTACTGTTTCTCTCTTTTCTATATTCTTATATTATTTGCAGTTTATATGGTTGCTTGTGCCTACAACTGTGAACTGTCATTGCTGCCTGATTACCTGAATTTGAATTTTATGTCTTTGTAATATTTATTGTGATTTTATTATTCCTATATATCAAGACTGACAAATGTACATTCTCCTTTTTACTATTTTTAGATTGCCTGATTTCTATATTTGACTAGAAATGTTAGTACTTAAATAAAGATAGATATGAAAGACCAAATACCTTCATTAGTATGTATGGTCAGAAGGATAAATCTTGCAGTTCAGAAATGCTTTGCATGCCTATTTTTTCGTTAAGTTCTCTTGTCGAGTTAAATATTATGAAATTCGTTATATTTTGATTTGTATAAAACGAATCTTGTAGTTAAGAAATGGTTCATATGTCTATATTTCTGTTTAAGTTCTTCTGATGAATAGATAGAAACAACAAAAGCTCTCAAATCCGATATACTTAGATCTACTTTTTCTTTTATTGTGAATAGATAGAAACAACAGGTCTAAGGAGATTGGTTTTGGCTTGTCTTGCTTTTGAGCAACTTCTGCTAGCTTTATCTCTACTACATTGTTGCCAACAGGACATCTTGTGCAAATTCTTGCAGTAAGTCACTTGCCAGAACATTTTGTGTTGTTTTGTATTTCTTTCTAAACAATTTTCTTGTTATCTATCATACTAATGCCAAAATATTACTATAAAAAGTTATTATTTCAAAACTGTCATTTAGGTTTTTACTTACTGGATTTCAGACAGTGTTTCTAATCATAATGCCCATCTCTACTCTTTCTTATAGATCCAAATTTAGTTTTTTCTCTTTTCCTTGTTCTTAACACTATTTTTCTGACATTATCAATTACTGTTTAATGTATGGCAGCTGCAGCTGAAGCTGTAAATGCAATGGTTGGCAGAGCTATTTTTAGAGTGGCTCACAACTTTCCGCATCCACAGCTAACACATGAATCTCAAAAGCCACACTAAAGAAGTTTATGGCGAAATTATGTGCATAGACCTTATGCTTACAACTGTATTATTTCAGTTACCATTTATTGTTGTTTTAAGAAAATCTATACACTCTAAATTGATTGATATTGCACTTTAATAGCACTCATTTAATCTAAGTTTTTTTTCATTGCTATTTTAATAGCACTCATTTAATCTAAATTACTTTTTATTGCTTTTTTAATAGCACTCAAATCAATATAATTATTGTTTATTATCATTTTAATAGCACTCATATAATCTCAGTTGCTTTATATTGCTGTTTTAATAGCACTCATAATCTAAATTACTGTTTATGGCTGTTTTAATATCATTATATTATCTGAATTACTCTTTATTGATGTGTTAAGGGCACCTTTATAATTTAAATTACTTTTTTTTGTTCTTGGTGCTTCTACTTTTCAGATCAACTGTCCAAATTCAAGGGATTGCTGTGAAACAAACCATATATTATTTATTATTTAATGTATAACAGCTACAGCTGAAGCTGTAAATGCAATGGTTGCCAGAGCTATTTTGAAAGATTGAACTGTTGTTAAAGGCTAATTTTGGGATATTTAATGTCTACCATCTTCAGCTTAAGTTGTAAATACAATGGTTGCCAAAACTAAACATTTCCTGACACATTTTTACTTGCTTTTCTCAACTCACTGGACTTCACCTTTACAGCTGTAAATGAGTTTTCCCTCTTTCTAATTATCAAACTCAACACAAAGTTCAGAATATTCTCTTCGGCGTACCCATTGCACCCCAAAGGTGCGATTGCTAGTTTAAATAAACTTAACAATATTATATTCGACGATTAAACCTAATACATGTTGAAAATAACGTGAATTTCTAAATGGTTAGACTGGATCAAGCCAGAGATTTCCATATTTATCTTGTTTTGTACATCATCCGCTCGACATCTGCCATCTCATTTTGTTATTTATTCAGAATGGGAGAGAAAAAAGATTTATTTTTCTTGTTCTGGTCTCGAAGTTGAACATTGACATTGATCTTAGGAACTTAAGAAATCGATAGGCTAACGACAAGACCAGGATGACTGGAGAGCGATAATCCTCGAGTCTTCCAGACTACAATGGCCGGCCTCTGATACAGACAAATGAAATGTCACCAAACAATACATGCCTCTACTAAAATATAAGTTCATGCAAGAATCAATTTTGATTTTGAATTTGAGCTATTAAAGTCTGTTAATCTGAAACAGGAAATTGTAGATGGCAAGAGAGAGTACCAGCAAAGTAGAGAAGACATGAAGGACGAGTACAGAAGCAGAGCAAAGAAGTAATCCCAATTCACACTATGCATCAACAGACCGTTCAAGAATTGGGGATAGCATTCGAACTCCAGCGAGGTCACCGGTTCGACGCCCATCAATGCCCCTGCAATACCTGGCGTGGGAGGGAGGCGGGTCCTCTGTATATGATCCGCCCAGCCTTGTCTTTGCTCTGAGCCCCTGGGCAGGGGGATCAAGCTGACAGGCTCCCCCAAGGCCAACAACAAATGACTTCTACACAACCAGCTTCCAGGACCTCAGATCAGGGCATGATTTTAGTCAGAGATTAGGGTTTAACAGCAGAACACCTGGAACATCTATTCATAGCAGCCCTCTCAGATCTCGCCCTAAAATGCCCAATTCAGCTTGTTCTGGGAAAGTTCAATTGTCCGAGACGAGCAAGTCCTAGACGAGTGAGCAGAGATGTAGAGCTACAGAGCCTCGTTTCTGAGGATGAATTGAGTATCACCCATGGATTTTCTTTCATGCCCACCATTCAAGAAACTGATGACTTGGTAGATGGTAATACATCAGGATTTGAGAAAGGAGATGCGTCCTTTTATGATGCAAACTCTCAAAACTACAAAAATAATCCATCCACCGGAGATCACAAACGATGGAGGAGAATCACCCAGAGAGAGCAATTTACTAGCCTCCATTTTTCCAGGTTCACAATACTTTAAATACAATATACTGACGCATAGTTTGTATAGATTGAATGATTTGGGACATGTATATAGGAATACAATTTTCCATTACACTATTCCACTACCATTTAGTGAAGATCATTCGACTTCCATGCATTTAAGAACCGTTTTTATAACAGCTAGCAGAATATGAATCCTTTCTTTTTTCTTAGACCGTTACCTCCTATAGCTTGGGTTGCTGCCATTGTAAAGTATAGTAATTATTATTTTAATTTCTAAAATATATTAATTATGGTTTTTTTAACACATATTTTCTAATAGAAAGAATATTGATATTTTTGCTTTCTTTCTTGTATAAAGTGTTTTTTAATATTTTTAATTTATTTTATATATTGGCTTCATCATCCTGATTGTTTTCAACAATCAACCATCATTCTATCATATTCTCAACTGTTGATCATTAAACTCAACTGATTCATATAGAGAACACATTCAACATAGTTAAATACACTCCTTATGATTATATTTTATAAACTAATAATTAAACTAAGTTATTATTATAATATAACTTAATTTGATCATACTCATTCCCATCTTAATTTCCCATATTTGCAAATAACTTAACAAGTAGTGATCACTTATGGCTATTGCTATTTTATACTCACTCATTATTTTAAGCTTTTATACTCACTTTTAATTATTTTATTTGATTAACCCATTTAGAGAAAATGGCTTCCCAATTACTTCCATATATTATTATTTTAAGTTTTAAAAAATATATATTTAAGATATATTTTAAGTTGTCCATATATACAACTATCTCGTATTTTCTAGTTTATATTATAATGAGTGAATTAAAAATAAGACATTAAGATTAAGATATAATATTATAATATCAGACATATTTTCTAGTTTATATTATACGAGCAGTGAATTAAAAATATGACATTAAAATAATATACCCATGTAGATCCCTAGCAAATGTTTAGTTTTTTTTATTGACCCCTATAAATATAATATCATTGGAATCCTTCATTTTAATAATTGGTTGAGGGTGAAATCACAATTTTGTGTCTCACTTTTGCTCAAGATGGACATTTACATCAATATTTTTAATTGAATCTTCATCTTTTGAGACCTATACCAACTAAACCATTAAAAATGTGAAGATGATGTGAACTAGTGAATTGTGACAATTTGTGTGTAAATTCTCAAAAAAAAAAATTCAATTTTTTTGAAATAAATAATGAATCTTTCAACATCTCCTTTAATAACTAGTTTTAAACAACATATTCAAAAAATGACATTGTACAACATAACTTTTTTTTCTATAAAGGATTAAATTCTAATTTTGAAATATACATTGTCAACATCAATATCTAGGGAAAGTATTTTTTCATAAATTTTTGTTGAATGTTTTATTTTAAATTAATTTTTGAAATATAGATTTTCAACATCAATATCTAGGGAAAGGTATTTTTTCATAATTTTTTGTTGAATGTTTTATTTTAAATTAATTTTTGAAGTCACTATAACTATAATTTGGACATGCATGTGTGTCATACAAGCTAACTTGTGTATATATCAAAATCCAATTTTTTTTTTGGGGTAAAACAAGAAAATCAATACTTAGGGAATGAGTTTTTATTTTTATTTTTTTACAATGGTTTACTATTTTTCCACCTCTGCATAACAAAGCACTTGATGTTCGAAGAAAAACCTATGTTTAGTAAAAATTAAAAATTAAAAATTAAATACATGATAAAATGAAAATATATAAAAAAATATACTTGTTGGAAAGCTCGTTTTGAGGGCTACAATCTTGCAAAATATAATTTTTAAAAGATGTTATTTAATCCCTCAAAAGGTAAAGAAAAAGTGGTTTTCTGCCAGCATTTTGATAGTTGTAAAGAAGACTCCATTGTGGATATGATTTAATACTAGAGGGGTTCTATTGAAGGGGGTTTGATCTAAGGGGGTCTTATCTATCCCTCTTCAATTAAAACCCTTTAGATGGAGCCTCTCAAGACTTAAATCATTAGTTTTTTTTCTAAAAATAGTGATTTCAAGCAAAAATCAGGACGTCCCAAAAGTGAGACACACTATTGTGGCAACACCCTTGAATTAATTCAAATCACTTAAGTTAAGGCAGCCATCTATATATATTATAGATAATATATACAACTATCCCATATTTTCTAGTTTATATTATAATCAGGGTTGGGGCCCTAGCTCGGTTGGCTAAATCTTTCCTATTGCAGGAGGTTGGTCATGAGGTCTAGTCTCCCCCACCCCCATGGTACCGGAGGGCATGTCGCACCAGCGCCGCCGGTCACGTTAAAAAGTTTATTAAAATCATTGAAATCCTTCATTTTAATACAACTATTTTCTAGTTTTTATTATAATTAGTGAATTAAAAATAAGACATTAAGATTAAGACATAATATTCAGATACATACAAATAGTTTAAGATTAAAACCTAAACTAAGTTAATTGGAAAAGCTAAATGATTAATATCATTGGAAAATTTTGAAAAAAAAATTGTGGTTAAATTGACCTCATATAAATTTGATTTTTTAAAATACAATTATATAAATTATAAATCCATAAAAATAAAATAATATTATGTGAATTTTTAATACATTATAATATAAATATGTTTAAAATTTTAATTTAAATATCATTAATATGTAAAACATTAATATATTATGATTAAAAATCCAATTTAAATATTTTAAATATTAAATTTTAATATAGAGGAGAGGACCCAAGCATGTTCCAATAGTTTCTATAGTATTTGTTGGCTTAATATTTTTAATAATATTTGACCAATAATTATGACTTTAAAGTTGTTAGTGTTGATGATGACTATCCATAATTGAATAAAATTATTCCTTATACCTAAAAAAAACAAATCATGTGATGCTACATCAATGCAAAAGTTGTTAGTGTTGATGATGACTGCCCATAATTGAATGAAATATATTCTTTAGATTAAAAAATAAAAAATCGTGTGATGCTACATCAACGCTCCGATAAAATATGATTTAGTGCACAACTATTAGTCTCACCTTTTTCGGGCCTTTTTGGACACCTTGACAAAAAAGCATGCTGATGTGGCCCTAAAACCTTGGTTATAAGCAAGGGACTTGCCAAGTAAGTTGTAAAAATTTGGGAGTGATTTGAAATTTTCACGTAGGATTTTGAGAAGTGCTATGTTAGGGTGAGGTGGCCCTGAAACCTTAGTTATAAGTAGGAGACTTGCCAAGTAAGCTATTGTTAAAAATTGGGAGTGATTTGAAATTTCCACATAAGATTTTGAGAAGCCCAAAATAAGGATGTTCAAGTATAGGATCCTCTCTCCTATTGAATAAAAAAAAATGACATTGTTTAAAAAATAAAATATAAAGATACTAAATTTTATTTTAAAAAGAAAAACAAAATCTAAAAACTTAAAATCCAAATATTTAAAGCCAACACTCCCTGCTAGGTCTAAAATCAGAATCAATTAATTATCGAGGTTAGAAACCAAAACTCCCTATTCGTCTATCACGAGTCTCTGAGTTGCACAGTCTAGGAAGAAAATTTCAATCAATCCATCATTAATAGATAAAATTTGACGATCCCTGTGACTAAGGATATCATGGAGAGAGCAATTATATTATATTTATAATTATAAGGTTTTTCAATTGGTTGTTATATTTTAATAATAATTATGCCAAATGGACACCTTATTAATGCAGAGTGTTAGCCTCCACTCTCCCAATATCTCCACTATGACCAAGATGTGACTCTTGGAAGCTAAATTATAGGATCACTCCCTGCTAAAATAGCTTCCCAATACAACATCCTATGAGAATTAAAAATTAAGGAGTTAATGAGTATATCACTATTTGTCTTCCTCCTAAGATGAGAAATTGGAATCCTTCCCATATTTCTGCACTTTTTATTTTTATTTTAGTGTTTTTTTGGTCCTTCCTAGGCCTTTTTGATCTGATTTTTCTCTAATCTTTCTTCTTGGTGTGTATGGATATGTTGTTTCCAAGAATTGTGACACAAATTAGCTTAAACCTAAAACAAGTTTACAAAAGTATAATTTTAAGCAAATCCATGTCATAATTCCTGGAAACAATAGATACATACACACCAAGAAGAAAGATTAGAGAAAAATCATATCAAAAAGGACATGAAAGGAGAAAAAACACTAAAATAAAAAGATAAAGAGCATAAATATGGGAAGGTTTCCAATTTCCTATCTTAGGAGGAAGAAAACCAATGATGTACTCATCAACTCCTCCTTAATTTTTAATTCTCTATAGACACCATTTTGGTACCCACAATGCTCTAGCAATTCTAGGGTTTTTACCTAAAACGAGAGAAGTAGGTCAAAATATGCAATGTACCCACTAAAAAATAATGCAAATATGAATGAAGTATGCCTAAATGTAATTTCTAAGTACAATAAATACATAAAATATATTGATTATTAATGAAAAACTTAAGAAATGCAAGATGTTTGAAAACATAGTGATGTATGCAAAATGATCTAAGAATGCAAGTAAACAATAACAGAAGTGAAAGAGACTGGAAAGATGCACTTGGAAAATGGATTGTGATGTAGAGAGGCTCTGGAATCCTACAAAATTTGTTGTTGAAGCCAACTGGGACACTTACGCCAAGTAGGGCGACTTATTCCTGTTTCAGGGAGATTCTATTAGAACAGGTATCTGCCAAAAGGGTATCTAGAAATAATGAAAACACTTTTCAAGCCTGGAAATGGGACTAATTTTCCACTGATGGTGACTTAGTCCACCTTTAGCTTTCAGGTATTTTAGGATAGGAATCTGTAGCTCTCGGTCTACACTTCTCTTCTTGACAGGTGTCAAGATCTAATTCTGCAGAATTTAGGTTGAAACTGATCTCCAAGATTCTTTTAGGGATTTGTTGACTTGAATTACTTTGATGGAATAATAACACTTTTTAACACCTTTCTCTTTGACAAATCTACATACAAGACCTGCAAAACAGACATGCAAAGAGGTGGAAAAGGGTTAAAGGTTAGTGAATAGGGGTTTGCCTTGGTCAAACCCCAATTTGACAATCAAACCCTTTAAAATGAAATGAAATAGAAAGAGAATGATGAATGAACAACATGCAATGCTACAACTCACCAAACTCTTGATGTAGAAGTTTGAAGATATACAAGTAGATGCTCCAATGGATGTGGACTTGGTAATTCCAAAGTGCTTGATAATGATTAATTAGAGTACTAAGAAAATTAGGAGATTAGAAGATGCAAAATGAGGGGAAAACCCTTTTTTTATACTTGATTTTACAAAATTTCCCAAAAATAACACATCACAGGCTGACCTCAAGGTTAAGAGAATAATATCCTACCATAAATTTAAAATAATTTTGATTTTTATGCCCAATTGAACTAAGTCATCCCAGGTGGCAACTCGGTCCCACCAGGGAAAATTTACTGGGTGTCAGGAATTAAAGAGTATTTAATGATGTTTAATGGGATTATTCTCTGAAACACACTTAAGTAGGGCCAGAAAGTGCATTAAGGGGTCATTTAAACATAAGAAAGGGTTGGATTATTGATAAAAAGTCTAGAAAAGTGTGAAAGTTTGTTACAACTCTTTACAACACTTTGAAATAAGACTTGGGTATGTGCAGGATCATGATGGGCCAAAAAGTGGCAATATGATGGGTATGTGGCTGATGAAGTTTTTGTACCCAAAATTGATGAAACGAAAATGGTTTTTAAAGGAGATTCTCAGCTTTACACCAATATAAATTATCCTTTATTTTGAATTTAATAAGTAATTATTATTCATTTTCTATTTGAATTATGACTAAAGTCCTGATTGATAGGATGATTGAAAAAATCTATAGCTTTCAAACAAGTATCACTTTTTTAGATCCAAAACATGCATCACATTCTATGCTTTGCATACTAAGGATTAAAGAAAGAAAAAATGAATTTCATGAAGTTTCGACCAAGTTAAGGTGGTTAGACATCCAGTTTTTATATTTTTAAAAATTTGTAATAAAAAATTCATAATTAATCATTTACTTGGAAAAAATTATAAAAATATGCATCACATCGAGACATGAGTCCTCTACTTATCTAAAATATTTATAAAAAACATTATCATTTTTATTGTGGTTAGGTGGTCTTGTGACACCTACATCTTATTTTTTCCTAAATTGAAGTACTCCCATTGAAATTTTATATTTTCACCAAATATATATATATATATATAAACAAACCTAGTAGTATAGAAACTACATTCAATTTGCTATAGATTCTATTCTTACATATTTTTGAAATAATATAGATAACTTATTCAAATTTTTACTGCCAAGTTGCCTAACTCTATTTTTCTAAATTTTTGCCACTTAAGGGCTTGTTTTTCCATGATGATCTTGCACACACCCACTTGGTAAGTGATAAAAAAGAGGTTATTTAAGTGAATTATAATGATTCAAGGTCCTATAAAAGTGTGA
The DNA here is from genome assembly GCA_007258455.2 of Sequoia sempervirens. Lineage (NCBI taxonomy): Eukaryota > Viridiplantae > Streptophyta > Pinopsida > Cupressales > Cupressaceae > Sequoia > Sequoia sempervirens. Next base: position 12,458 of record VDFB02159004.1, on the reverse strand, counting down.
AAGTGGGTTACAACACTTCACAACACTTTTACAAGAAACCATAGAATTCTTAATGATTCACAATGGTCTAAGACCTAATGTGAATGTGTTGACCACATTACAACATTAAATCTAGGAAAACTAGGCCAACATCCATAAGAAAGACCCAAATGAGCATAAAAATGTCCAAGTATACATTTTTTTGCAACACATTTAGCCCCCACTTTAGTGAGAGGATGAACTTGCTTCAAACTCACACTAAAGTAGCCCAACATGCATATCAAGAGGGATCCAAATGTACCTATGCTGGTAAGATGAGAAAACAACAATCAAGAGGGGTGATCAAGCCCCCAAGATCAAGATCCCATGGAAAACCAAACTTTAGCACAAAGGGAGCATATGAAAAATGATGAAAAGAATGAAAGGGAGAGAAGGAGAAGGAAAAGAGAGTTGAATCAAGCTTCAATCATTTTTCCATCTCGTTGTGGATCAAATCTAGTCTATTTGTCTAGAAAAATAAATGTATACTCACTCTAAGGCAACAAAACTCATGGTTGTCCACTAGGTGAGAAGGCCCAAAAGGTGAGAAACATACAGTCATGGCTGGTATGTACTCACACACATGCAAGTAGCTATGGGGAAAATCATGCCTTGAAATGGGCTTCCCACTCAACCATAGCAAAGTTATACCTCCTAATAACTTTAATAAGGTTCCACAAAATAAAATTACATTCCGAGATTCACGAGACAAGCAAAAATTTATATGCTTGGAGATAATGAACAAATGTGATGGCACCATAGGCATGCAAGCTAGTTATGCAAGGTGGCTATATAAAAAATGTAAATGAAATATTCAAAAGGATGTTCAAAGGAGTCTTCTTATTTCTACAAGTTAGGTCTTTAACTTAGGGAACACAGTCTAATGTATCCAAGGGAAGACCAATCGTGGAATAGAAGATTCAATAACTTAGGGGATGGATTACATCAAGCATCAAGCAACCAAGAGGAAATGTAATATGCTAAGATAGGATCATGCTCATGAAGGAAATCACAGCCAATGTCATCCACAAAGTGACAAACGTGATCATATGAAGTAGCAGGTTGCACCCTTAAGAATCAAGAAAAGAAACTGCAAATGAATAATGTCATAGCCCCCAATTTTAAAGGAATTGATACACACCTATCATGAGCAATTACTTTAAAGTAGCAAAATGAAAAATGCTAACAAGAAATAAAGACATGAGAGCCAACTTGGAAAGCCCTTATGCCAATTCATACATTTTCGAGTAAGGCTACACCATGCGAAGAAAAGGAAAAATGAAAGAAAGGGGTTGCCCCCAAAACACCAAACACATAAGGAATCTATGGATTTTGGGTCAGATGTTCTTTGCTGCAATATTTTGTAAAGAGCTTGGAACTATCATCATCCCCGAAATACATAGAACTGGAAGAATGACACAAAGAGAGCGAAAACAAAGAAAAAGAAGGATTGGTTTGGGTCAAAATGGAAGAGACATAGGGTGTCTCAATGATTTGCATTGTCCCCAAAAGGAAAACACAAGAAAAATGAAAAAAGAAAAGGTGAGAGAAAATGAAAAATATTTTGGGTCAACATGAGAGAGACATGAATGTCTCAATGCCTTATGTCATCCCCAAAAGGAAAACACTTGAGAAAAATACAAAAGAAAATGAAAAGAAAAAGGAAAGGGGCCTTTTGGGTCAACATGAAAGATACATTTTGGTCCCAATGCCTTGCGTCATCCCCAAAAGGAAAGCACAAGAAAAAGACAAAAGAAAAGGTGAAAGTGGTGTACAACATAGAGAAGAATGAAGACAGAAATAGAAGAATGTCACAAAGAGAGAGAACATCAAACATCACATTACGAGGGAACACATTATGCACATGCAAACACACAAAAGAAAAATAAAGTGAAAAAGACTAGTAAGGAAAATGTGAGTCAACTGTCAAGCAAGTCATCCACCTCCTAGTCATGTTCATGATATGTCAAAGGTGGGAAACTACCCAAAGGGACAAGAGAAAGTGCCAAACTAGGGGAAGCACTAGGTTCTACATTCTTTATAGGATATTTTTCATTTAAGCTCATGGAAGAGGAAAATAATGTATTCAGATCATTATGCACCTCTTCGTCAATTTTAGCGATCTCATCATCGTCATCTAGATTAATCACAATAGGAGGACGAATGATAATGTCCAATGAAGTCTATACCTCTTGTTTTCATTATTGTATTGGGTCATTTTGTTGTGGTTGGGGAAGAGGGTCATCATGCATTGTTTCTATCAAGTGCGGATTTTGATTTTCTTTATTTTCTTTTGCTTATAACTTGCAAGCAAGGGAACGACATCTACGCCTACACTCCCTAGCTCCTCTATTTCTTTTGGTTTAATATCAAGTTGTATGTGTGAAAGATCAAATTGATCAATGATAGGTTGCTTGTCTTCCCCAGGGGGAGAAACAGAAGGAACCATGGAAGCTTGGTCATCCACTTTCTCCTTTACTTTGTAAACTTGTTTTATGCGATGAGGCATGATATATTTGTTATCATTGTCTCGTGGTCTTTTGGATGATGTCGGGGAAGTTTCAGGTGTTGGTTGAGCTTGATTGGTTGGTTATTTTTTGGGTTGAAGTATTATTTCATCTAGGATAGGAGTGTCAAAAATGGATAGGGACATGTTGCAAAGAGACAATTCTTATTTTTTCTTTGCTTTAAATTTTTGGTAAGCAATGAAAAAGAAATATTTGTGAGGTGTTATAGGTTCCATGGGCTTGGGACAAAAGGATTCTAAAGAAAATTTTCCATTGGAAGACAAAGGGTTAAAGCTGCTATGGTGAATAGTGAATATTTCATTGTCACATGGAAACTTTAAACATTTTTGTATGACCGAAGGGACAAATTTCATTGAGCAAAGCCATGGATGGCCTAGTCACAAATGAAACTGGTCCGACTACGGGATGATGGAGAATGTGACATCCAATGTTTATGGTCCTATTTGTAATGGAAGGATGATCGATCCTATCGTAGGGAAAGAAAAACCATTGTTTGTTTTGATCCATGCTTCCGTTTTATCATAATCATTTTGATAAAGATCATGTAATACCAAAAATTCCTCAATGATCACATTCTCTCCACAAGAGGGATCTATGAGTATCCCATTAGTGGGCTTATCATAAATACAGTTGGCTATGTAAAGAGGACCATTAGGGAGATTTGTAAGTATTTCCTTAGAGGAGAAAGTAATATCAAGAGATTTCTTAGGTTGGCCCTTACGAGGGATAACGTTTATCGCACCTACCATTTCATCCATAGGATTAATAGTGGTAATATGTGGAATGGGATCAGGATGTTCATCATCTATATCAACATTCATCACATCATTCTTTGTAGTTTCACTAGCTTTGACAAATGAAACATTATGTTTGGGAATTTGATTAGTAAAAATTTGTCAGTTTTGATTTGGTGGGGAAACAGACTTATTTCCTTGATCATTAACACCTACAATGGATAGACGGCCAAAATCAATGAGGTCTTGCACAAGGTGTTTAAGAGGCTTACATTTTTCTATGTCATGTCCATTTTGTCTATGATAATGGCAATAAGCATTGGATTAAGAGTTTGGAGGTAAAGGCTTAGTAGGATCGGTTGTTTTGACGGTAGTCAAGGTAATCATTTGTTGTTGCAAAATTTGGCACATTGTGTTATGAAGGGTGTCTGGCAAAGGTGTAAATTATCTTTTCAAATATCCATAACTATAGGGCACATCAGTTTTAACAACTGATACTTGGTTTTTGATAGGTTGAGTTGGTTTTTGAGGGGGGTTGAACTGTAAGAACCCTTTGTTTTTATTTCTAAACAATTGGGAATTTTTTTGGTTGGCATGTTTAGATTTCTCAGCACATCTAGAAGTGTACTTTGCATCTCGACTACTAACCGAATTGTGATAATCACAAAGGGTGGTACACAAGTTCATAAAGGAGGGAAATTTCATCATAGTGAGTTTTTCCTAAAGTTTAGTTTGCAAGTTTTCTATAAACATCTTTTGAAGGTGTGGATCAGGAACCTTGACATCAATTTAAGAATAAAGTGATTGATAGAGAAAAATAAAATCAGTTATCTTTTCTTCTTCGTGTTGCTTACATCTCATAAAATCAACCAAGGTCTTTTTTGGAGTCATATGCACTTGGAAATGATTTATAAATGCATCAACTAGTTCATTGAATGAACAAATTGAATTGTTTGGTAAAGATGAGAACCATTACAAGGAAGTGTCTTTTAGAGTCCTAGGAAGCAATTTTGCTAAACATTTTATCATCAAGGATAAAGTCACTACATAAAGTGGTATAGGCATTAACATGGTTAGAAGGATCTCCCTTCTCTCCATATTTCTCAAATATAGGAATCTCTATTCCTTGTGGCATCATTGTTCACAATATTTCCAAAGATGGTGGATTGCTTCGAACATAATAGGTAGGTGGTCCATTCTGATTTTTGTTTATGGTGGATTTTTTTTTTTGCATAGATGAAACTATTTGAAAAAGTTGGGTTGTGAGAGGGTCATTGTAAGTGGTATGAGGTGGAAGGGAAAGTTGTGATGGAGTGTATGTAGTGGTAGGGAAAGTGAAGGGAATTCTTATAGATGGTATGGTGGAAGAGGATAGAACATGTGATGCCACATAGGAATTAGGAATGCTAACAAGAATAGTCGAGGAAGGAATAACATTATGAACTTGTTGCATTGTTATTGTGACATGAGGAGTGGTATAAGTAGGAATGGAGACTATTGTTGAGGGAGAAGGAGTTTGAGGTACTCCTTGGGTAACCACAGTGTTTGTTGGTTGAGATGTACTAGAGGTGGAAGGAACATTTTTTTGGTATATCTCAACTATTTGTTTTATAACGTCCAGGCCTTGTTCACTTTTAAGCATGCAATGGATGTTTTCTATGGTAGGAATGACAGTAGTTGAAATTTTTTCAAGACACACTTGATGTTGGAGATGTGTTAAGTCCTCATGTATGTTAATGATTTTTCCATGTGGGATGTGATCATTTTGTATGTCAACTTGCATGTTATTGGAAGGAAAAGAGTTGCTAAAGGTAGTGTCCATGCCTAGTGTACTAGTTGCAATACTAGGAGTGGAAGCTTTAGATAACCCAAGATCCAGAATGAGTGTATTATCATGGGATAACATGAGTCTTGAAATTTTTCTCACTAAGGTATTAGCAATAGACAACCAAACACTCATGCAAAGATTTCTAAATGCGGGTGAATGCAAATGCAATGTAAATTAAGAGCAATAAAATGCTAATAACTAAAATTTTGGAAAGCAACACAGAAATGCAATAACAGAAAACAAAAATACAAAAAATAATTTGGAAATCACATAAATTACAGTACAAAATGTGCAAGTGGACTGTCACCTAGTGTGGCGAATTAGTCTAGGTTGTGATTTTTTTTAAGAATTTTTAGAATTTTAAATGGAATTTTATGATTTTTATATTTTTAGATGTAGGTATAATATGAAAATGTAGAATTTTTTGAATTTTTAATGAAATACAATGCAAAAATGTAAGCTATATGATCTTTTCACTAATGCAATTTTTTTAAACCCTAGGATGCAAATTAAACAATGCAAAACCTAATGCAATATTGATGCAGGCTATTCCTAGGATGTCAATGCACTTGAAATTAGAATTAAAATGTTCTAAAGTTAGGTTCACCAAAATGTTGACACCAATTTTGGTACCCACAATGCTCTAGCACTTCTAGGGTTTTTCACCTAAAAGGAGAGAGGTATCCCACAAAAACTTGGGGGTTCGCTCAAGAATAATGCTACTATGATTGAAATATGTCTAAATGAAATGCCCTAAATGTAAAGAATTGATAAAAATTAATTGAATATTAATGCAAAACTTAAGAAACGCAAGATGTTTGAAAACACAATTATGTATGCAACATGACCTAAGAATGCAAGTAAACAATAAAAAAAGTGAAAGAGACTGGAGAGGTGCACCTAGAAAATGGATTGTGATGCAGAGAGGCTCTAGAATCCTACAAGTTTTTTTGTTGAATCCAACTAGGACATGTACGCCAAGCTGGGTGACTTAGTCCTATTTCGGGGAGATTATGTCAGAATAGGAATCTGCCAAAAGGGTATCTAGAAATATAGAAAACACTTTTTAGGTCTGGTAGTGGGACTAATTTTCCATTGATGGTGACTTAGTCCACCTTCAACTTTCAAAAATTTTAGGACAGGAATTTATAGCTCTCGGTCTGTAATTCTCTTCTTGAAAAGTGTCCAAATCCGATTCTACAGAATTCAGGTTGTAAGTGATCTCCAAGCTGCTTTTAGGTCTTTGCTGAATTAAATGACTTTGATGGAACAATGATACTTTTAAACACCTTTCTCTTTGATAAATCTACATACAAAACACACATGCAAAGAGGGGGAAAAGGGTTAAGGGTTAGTGAATAGGGGTTTTCCTTGGTCAAACCCCAATTTGGTAATCAAACCCTTGAAAATGAAATGAAATAGAAAAATAATGATGAATGAACAACATGCAATGCTACAACTCACCAAACCCTTGATGTAGAAGTCTAAAGATATACAAGTAGATTCTCCAATGGATGTAGAGTTGATAATGCCAAAGTGCTTGATAATGATTAATTAGAGTACTAAGAAAATTAGGAGATTAGAAGATGCAAAATGAGGGGAAAACTCTTTATTTATACTTGATTTTATAAAATTTCCCAAAAATAACACATCATAGGCCGACCTCAAGGTTAAGAGAATAATATCCCGCCAAAAATTTAAAATAATTTTGATTTTTGAACCTAGCAGGACTAAGTCGCCCTGGAGGTGGCAACTTGGTCCCACCAGGGAAAATTTACTGGGTGTCAGGAATCAAAGTGTACTCAATGATGTTTAACAAGATTATTCTTTGAAACAAACTTAAGTAGGGTTGAAAAGTGCATTAAGGGGTCGTTTAAACATAAAAAGGGTTGAATTATTGATGACAAGTCTAGAAAAACGTAAAAGTTTGTTACAACTCTTTACAACACTTTGAAATAAGACTCAGTAAATGATAAAAAAGGTTATTTAAGTGAATTATAATGAAAAGGTCCTAGAAATTTTTGAAAGTGGTTTATAACCCTTCACAACACTTTTACAAGACACCATAGAATTCTTAATGATTCACAAGGGTCTAAGACCTAATGTGAATGTGTTGACCACATTACAACATTAAATCTAGGAAAAACTAGGCCAACATCCATAAGAAAGACCCAAATGAGCATAAAAATTTCCAAGTATACATTTTTTGTGGCGCATTCTCATATGATGTTGTATTGGGAAGTGTGGACTGTGAAAAAGTAACCCTTCTACTTTTTTTGTCTCGTTTGGGTCCTCCTTGTGATTTTGGATTAATGGTGCCTTGATTTAATGTTGTAATGTGGAAAACACATTCACATTAGGTCTTGGGACCTTGTGAACTAAAAAATAGCTCAAGTGACTGACCCCTTACTTAAGTGTTGTAAATTGTTGTAACACATTTTCACACTTTTCTAGGGTCTTGTTATAGTATTTCACCTAAATAACTTTTTTTATCATTTACCAAGCCTTATTTCAAAGTGTTATAAATTTTTGTAACAAAATTTCACACTTTTCTAGGTTTTTCATTAATAATTGTACCTTCTTATGCTTTAATTGGCCCTATTTTACATCTATAGGCCTTACTTATGTGTATTTTTGAGAATAAACCTGTTTAACATCATTTAAAACACTTAAATTTTGAAACCCACCTCAAATGCATAAGGTGGGACCCATTTTCCATTTTGGGTGAATGAGTCCCCTTAGGTGGGACCCATTTTCCCAAAGTGGTGAATGAGTCTCCTTTGGCACAAAATTCAAAATAAATTCAAATTTCTAGCAATTTTTCATTTTCTAAGATCTAAGATTGGCTTGTGATGTATTTTTCAGGAATTATTGCATAATCAAGTATAAATATAAGGTAATTTCACTCATTCCCCTCCCCCAATCACTCTATCAAGCATTCTAAGCATTACAAGCATTTTCAAGTCTAAATCCATTAGAGCCCATCACTTACATGTTTGCAACATTCTACTTCAAGCGTAAATGGTGAGTTTTAGCATTATTTTTGTTCATTCATCATGCTCTTTCCACATTTAATTTCATTTCAATGGTTTAATTACAACCTAGGGTTTGACCAAGGCAAACCCCTATTCACTAACCCTACAACAATTTATCCCTCTCTTTGCATGTGATTTGTAGGTTTAGGTTGTAGATTTGTCAAAGGGCAAGGCTGGAAAAGTCACCATCAAGTTGTGAAAGTCATTCAAAGCTGTCAAAACCCTATGAGAAGCTTGGAGAACACCTATAGGTTGAATTTGACAGTTTTGAACCCAGATTTGAACTAGGAGCAGAAGTGCAGACCGAGAGCTATAGATTCCACTTTTGAATTTCTAGAAATTTGGAAGTGGATTGATTCTCCATTAGTGGTGAATGAGTCCCACTGTAGGAGTCTAACATATATTTTTGTAGATTTGAGTACCCATTTGTCTAAAACGTATTCCGACATTGTTCACCCGAAGTAGGACTAAGTCGCCTAGCTTGGTGTATGAGTCTTAGTTGGCCTAAAAAGCAACAATTTTATGATTCTAGAGCTCCATTCCATCCTTCTCCAATTTCCAAGTGGACACTTTAAATCTCATAGTTTTCTATTACATTCTACTTACATTTCTAGGTTGTTTTGAATATCACAATGTGTTTTCAAACATCTTGCATTTTCCAAGTTTTGCACTAGGGGCAAACCCTTTTATTAGCTTTTAGCCTTTAGGACAATCCCCTTTGATGGATTTCAATCTCCTTTGAATTGAAATCTTAAGGGTTTGTTCTTGAATGTGAGCATTGTGAAATCAGATCCCTCTTCCTTTATTCCCCTTTTGGTGTGAACAAGGAAGTTGTGCATGCCATTTCCATTGTCCTCATTTTGGTGAACCTAAATTTTGAACATCATAATTCTACTTTGGAGTTCATTTACATCCTAGATTTATCTTGCATTAACATTATAATGTATTTTGCATTAGTTAATTTGCATTTTAGGGTTCCAAAATTTGCATTAGGGAAAAGTTCATTTAGCTTGCATTATTGCACTTAATTTCATTAAAAACCAGTAAAATTTTGCATTTGCATTTCAGACTTGCATCAGAAAATTTAAAAATCATAAAATTCATTTTAAAAATTATGAAAAATATTCAAAAAAATCAATCCCAAGACTCATTCACCACCTTGCACAAATCAGTCCCTTTGCACATTTTGCATTGTAATTTTTATCATTTCCAGTTCATTTTCTAAATTTTAGTTTTTTGTTGAACATTGTATTTTTGTTTATATTTCCAAATTTACTATTTCATTCAATTCATTGCATCTATTTTACTTTCATACAATTTTCATCATGGATATGTGTTTTAATATGATTTGGATGTCATTAAAATCCTTAGTAGATATGTCAAGTTGTGCCTTTGGAATTGATCCTAATGACATTGAACTTACTCATGCTCCTTCAACTCCTCATGATGTTGACATCATTAGAGAAGATGATCACAACATGCATAAGTTCCTAAACGATTGTCTTGACAACCTTGAATCTAATGCATCCGTTTATCCATCCATGAACCAACCTAATCCTCCTACCATACCACCTCTTGAGATGTTTGGTTACTTACATCCTAAAAAAAAATTAGAACCTAAGTTCCCTACACAAGGTGAACCTAGTTCTTCTAGACAAGCAAACACTCAACCATTTTATGATAAAAAAGTAACAAATACTCCAGTCAACCTTGAAGAAACATATGGAAAAGGCTTCACAATTTTGAGCAAACAAGGATGTGACACAAGAAGTGAAGATGAAATTCAACTCTTAGAGCAATATTCAAAAGATGAAACCACAAAAGGGATAGGCTATCAAGATCCCCCTCATAACAACAAGCCTCCTAGAGAATATCTCAGGCTTCATGATAATGGAACAGTGATCTTCAATTCCCCTCCCGACCTAAATTTCTTTATTCCTAGAGAGAAACCCTTGACTAATAACAATGAAAAGGATGATAGGATCACTTTAGGTCCTCCTCATTCAATTAGAGAGAAGGGTGAATCTAGAAAATGCAAGAGGCCTTATAAGTTCCAAAAATTAAAGTTTCCTCTCTGTCCACCACCTGAAAGTGAAAGGAAATTACAAATAATTTTAAAAAAAGAACTAATCATATTACCACCTATGAATAGGTTGGTTATATATCCTAAAGATTCCAAAGTTCCACATTGTGCATAACATCGAGTTCTTGGACATAGTAGTGATGAGTGTCATACATTGAAAGAAATATTGAGCAAGTATCACTTCGATGGCGATAATTGCTATCCATTGATCCCACAACACACTCTCCTACCCCTTTTCATGTAATAGTTGTAGAACATTCTCTTCTCACTATTCCATGACCTTTCCCATCACCTATCTTGGCTCATTCTTGTCTCGCACTCAGTGGGGGAAATAAGTTGCTAGCCTTGTCCTAGTAATGCATTTTTCATTGTCCCTTAGTTGTGTTGTTCACCTTCCACTTATGCTGACTGAGATTGGGAGGTAGATGACTTGCTCAATAGTTGACTCGCATTTTCCCTACCAGTCTTTTGCATTTTCTTTTTATTTCTTTTTCTTTTGTGTGATTGTATGTGTATAATGTGATCCCCCATGATGTTCTATCTCTTTGTGGCATTCCTCTATTTGTACCTTCATTCTTCTATATGTCGTGCATTGCTTTTTACTTTTTTTTCTTTTATCTTTTTCTTATGTTTTCCTTTTGTGGATGATGCAAGGCATTGAGACATTCATGTCTCCTTCATGTTGACGCAAAATATTTTCCTTTGTCTTTCACCTTTTCTTTTTCATTTGCCTTGTGTTTTCCTTTTGGGGATGACGCAAGGCATCGAGACACCCTATGTCTCTTCCATGTTGACCCAAAAGGTTTTTCTTTGTTTTCAATCTCTTTGTGTCATTCTTCTAGTTCTATGTATTTGGGGGATGATGACAATTCCAAGCTCTCTAAAAACCATTGCAGCAAAGAACATACTGACTCCAAATTCCATGGATCCCTTATGTGTTTGGTGTTTTCATTTTGGGGGAAACCCCTTTTGTTTCCTTTTATCTCAAATGACACAACTTTACTCGAAAACATATGACTTGGCATAGGGCTTTCCAAGTTTGCTCTCATGTATTTCTTTCTTGTTTGCATTTTTCATTTGCTACTTTAAAGTAATTTCTCAAAGCATGGTGTTTATCAATTCCTTTAAATTGGGGGCATACATTGACATTATTATTTTGCATTTTTTTACTTTTCTTCGTTCTTTGTGCAGCCTTCTTACTTCATACGAAGTGTTTGTCACTTTGTGGATGACATTGGGTGTGATTTTCTTCATGAGCATGATCCATCTTAGCATATTACATTCCTATTAGTGGCTTGATGTGACACACTGCATCCCCTAAGTTGGGAATCTTCTATTCTTTGATCAATCCTCTCTTGAAGACATTAGACATAATGTTCCCTAAGTTAAAGACCTCACATGAACTAAGCAAGACTCCTTTGACCATCCTTTGCATGTTTCACTTTGCATTTTTTATATGACCACCTTGCATAACGCAGTTTGCATGCTTGTGAAGCCATCACATTTGTTCATGAGCTCCAAGAATACAATGTTTTACTTGTCTTGTGAAGCTTGAAAAGACCATTTTTATTTTGTGGTGCCTTATTAAAGTTATCAGGAGGTATAAATTTGGTATGGTTGAGCAAGAATCCCATTCTGAGGAATGACTTTCCCCATAGCCACCTGCATGTGTTTGCATGCATACCATCCATGAGTGTATGTTTCTCACCTTTTAGGCTCTCTCACCCAATGGACAACCATGAGTTCTATCACCTCAGAGTGAGTATGCATTTTCTGAACAAACATCCTAGATCTAATCCACATCATGTTGGAAAAGCAGTCGAAGCTTGATCTGATTCTTTCTTTTTCTTTTTTATTTTTCTCTCTTCCATCTTTGGCATTCTATGTATGTGACTTGTCATTGTTCTTGGTATCATTTTCATGCGTGTTCCCTTGTGTTTATGTTGGTTTTTCATGATATCTTGACCCTAGCGGCTTGATCACCCCTCTTGATCGTTGTGGTCCCATATTGCTAGCATTGGTTCATGGGAACCCCTCTTCATGCATGTTGGTCTACTTTAGTGTGATTTTGAAGCAATTTCATCCTCTCACTAAAGTGGGGCTAAATGTGGATACTAAAAAAGTAACCCTTCTAGTTTTTTTGTCTCGTTTGGGTTCTCCTCATGATTTTGGCTTAATGTTACCTTGATTTAATGTTGTAATGTGGACAACACATTCACATTAAATCTTGGG
>VDFB02159003.1:0-30884 GCA_007258455.2 Sequoia sempervirens | reverse complement strand
CATCTAGTAGCAAATCGCCTATCCTTTTGAGCTGCTACTTCTTGCATTAGGGACGGCTGAGTTGAGGAGTCATTTTGCAAGCTAGAGAAAAAGGGGAAAGTGCATGTTCAGCGGCAACAACATTCTGATCAAGGGTTTTCAAGGGTGTACTTCCAGGTTTTCCTTCATACATTCATTTATATGTCTCTTACATTTTCAAGGAAAGATCTTGTGTAAATAGAATTGATTAAATGATTCTAATCACACTCAGAAATCAGAGTTTAGTTGCTGCTGTTAGTATTTGCATCCATCCTTTCCACAGTGTTGTCATTTCTGAGTCTTGGTAACTGAAATCAGAACTTAAGAAGTCTGTTGTTCAATGTTGGGAAGCCATTCTATCATTGCCATGCTCTTGTAGCCACAGAAAAACATTGTAAGTAATCTGATAGGATTTCTCTGAGTATGCCAAATTCTGATATGAACTTCTGAGGCTCGCATTTAGTGCTGTCACATCAAGTCTGGGGAGTAAAAGTAATGATGTTACGTTGGATATTGATCATACTGATATCTATTGCTAGTTTGTAAGTTGCTGCACTTCCTTTGGAATTGTTTGTAATGTTTTCAACTGCAAATATAAACTCAGATTGTAACACTGAGGTCTGATATAGCATTTGGCATGAGTGTCCTGCCTCTTATTGATTATTTTGGGGTTGTTCAAGTCTGATATTAATTTCTGAGCGGTTATATTGTAAAAATTCAGTCCTATATGAGTTTGGAATGACTTGGTTATGACCCTCATATTTTGCTTTTCCTTTATATATTGAATGGCAATCTAATACATACATGATTATGCTTTGAGTTTGATAAAATTGCAAATCTATCAAATGAAAAATATCTGGCAAAATCAGAAAGTTAATTGTTCCATCAAGGGTGGACCATTACTGCCTTGCACCTCTGCATTCACTCTCCTAATGCCTTCGGGTGCTTCTCCTTGTCATTGTAGATTGACTAGTCATCTAGGAATGCCTTGAAATTGCCAATGGACATCTTATCAAAGATATGTAGGATGATTCTCTAGAAAGTCGGCAAAGCGTTGCATAAGCTGAATGACATCCGGTTGTAGGCGTATACCCCATCTTCGACTACAAATGTTGTCTTCAGCTTGTCTTCCTCTGTGATACTTATTTGATTGTAGCCAGAGAATCCATCCATGAACGAGTACATTTCATGTCCAACCACTTCATCGAGGATTGTGTCGGTTAAGCAGATTGGAAAGGGGTCCTTGATTGTCATTGCATTCAAACCTTGGAAGTCTACACATATCCAAATCTATTTAGATTCCTGTTTTAGTGATATGACAATTGGTGACACCCAGTTGCTGACTTTGACTTTGAAGATGATACCTGCTTCCAACATTTTCTCAATCTCGTCTTGTACCTTGGTGACATAATTCTTATTCATTCTATAGAGTCTCTTCCATATGGGTTGTGCTCCTGGTACGAGAGGGATCCTATGTATGCACAAATCTCGCGGTATTCCCTTGAGATCTTTATATGTCCAGGTGAATGCATCTTTGTACTCCATGAATATCTTGAACGTTGCCACCTTCAGTACGGGGTCCCAATCATCTCCAACGAAGATTGTCTTTGGTTTTTCTTCATCCCCAAGCTCACCTTTTTCATCCTTGGTTCCTCGTACTTGATTATTTTGTCTCGTTCGAACTTGTGGGTTTGCATATTGTCCAGTTTTACTACTTTGTATTCTCCTTACTCGGCTGGAGATGTCTGGTTGGTCGTGCCCTTATCTTCTTCTTCCTCGATCTCCCCGATCTGTAGTATGTTGCACTCCAGGTGGAACACCTCATAGTCTTGTTGTGACCTTTTTCACACATCGCCCCATTGCAAATGGGGACCCCCTAATTTTTGTTTTGTTCCGAACTTTTGGCTTGATTTTAGTTTGTTTTGTCGTTGTCTCTCTTTTCTACTGTCTGTCTTTCAGGGATTGTGCCCGTCATTGAGCTTAAACATGAATTTGGCCGAGTCTGAAAATTAGGGTTTGTACTTTCCCGGTCAATCTGAGGTCAAACGAGGTGAATAAATTGAAAATAAAGACTAACACTATTGTCAGTGTGCTTCTAGCAGGCTCTCAGCAAATTTTCATCAGATTCCGGTCACTTACTATTTTTAGTAAGTATGCAATTCAGGGCGTTCCGTCAGCACTTTTGAAGTTTCCATCATCACACTGCATTTAGAGCACATCAGGCTACTCTCTGGAAAAATTTGAGCTGAAATGAACAACTTTCTATTTTTAGCAGTTCAGCTTCCGGAGCAGATTTCAGGGCTTAGATGCAGAGTTTTTCAACGCATGTCTGCATATTCCTTTTGGGTTTTCAGAGACCTTCACGACAGTATAACATGCAAAGCGAGATAACAACTTTCAGAGTCCAGCCCTCGGAGGCTATTTTTAGGGTTTGCATGTCAGGGTTTTCTTTGCATGTCTGCATATTCTTTATGGGTTTTTCGAGAGCTACGCAGTGATGTGACATGCAAACGGAGATGGTCACTCATTTGGGAACTTACTATTTTTAGCAGGTGCGTCCCGGCAGCCGTCTCCCAGCACTTCAGAATCACGAGCTGATCGCTATGCAACAAAAACGAGAACAAACAGAGACCATTTGATATGCATGCAGAAGAAATTAGGGTTTCCAGCTTCGGAACCTGAAAAGAAGGGTAAAAAGTCAGAATTTTCGAAAACCGGTGTAAACCACTGTGATCAGCATGCTTCAGGCTATCTGCTGGTAAAATTTGAAGTCAAACGGAGCACTTACTATTTATAGTAAGTCATTTTGGAAACAGGCTAAAAATAGCAAATCAGTTGCATGCGTCGATGTCAGCAGGCAGGTCACGTGGTGAGGAGCACGTCCTTCAAATTTCAAGTCAAACAGAGCTGTGGAGGTATCAGAAGCAAGCAGTTACTATTTATAGCAAACCACCTTCAGAAATGGGCTAAAAATAGTAGGCCGACTAAAAATAGCAGTGTCGATAGGGTAACAAGGTTGTGAGAATGCAGTGTTTAAAATTTCAAATCATTTTGAGCTTCAGAGATGCAAGAATTGAAGGACTTACTATAAATAGCAGGGCACAGAGAAGTTGGCGAAAACGAAGAAAAAGTGACTAAGTCTGGAACTTCATCCTGTAGTTACCTGAAAATGCGCCCTCAAGCACCAGATGCCAAAAATTTTCTAACTCAGGTGTTTCATCCTACAGCCGTGGCAAAATGCGCCCTGCTTGATGAAGAAGCAAAGATGTTCAAGAAAAAAAGTTCTAAGTATAAAGATCCGCCTCCTATAGCAAAATGCGCCCATGCAACAAAAGGTCAAAGAAAGTCAAAGTTTTTCGTCCTGCACACATAGCAAAATGCGCCCACCTTGAGAGTTGATAGCAAGAAAATTTTCTAAGTGTTGAATATCCTCCACCACCCCCTAAATGCGCCCATCCTGCACATAGGTGGAAATGCGCCCAAAAGGCAAGGAAGTCAAAGAGGTCAATGTATTTCATCCTCCACCACCTCAAATTTGCGCCCATCCTCCACTACATGCCAAATGCGCCCAAGCTGCATGGTAGAATAAGTTTGAAAAGGACAAGTCAAGGTGTCAACATGCTTATCCTCCTCATATGCTGAAATGCGCCCAAGTAGAGGCATGTGAGGACAAAACCAATGGCATGCAAAGTTGGAAAAGGACAAAACGTATGCATGCAAGGAGGGAATATTCCAAATGGGTTGAAAAGGCAAGTTTTAAAATCCACTTCATGTGCCAAAATGCGCCCAAGGATAGCTAGTCAAAGAGTCAACAAACTTCATCCTTCATCAAGTAGCAAATGCGCCCAAGCTCAACAAGGAGTTAACAAGAAAGTCAAAGGGTCAAAAGTTTCATCCACCACATATGCTCAAATGCGCCCAAGAAGGATGGCAAGTCAACAAGTCAAAGAAATTCGTCCTCCTCACCCATCTAAATGCCCCCAAGTTCAAAGAAGTCAACAAGTCAACAATTTTCATCCTTCACCTATGTGGAAATGCGCCCAAATGAGGTCAAGTGAAGACAAAAACGGAGAAGTTGAAGAGTCATCCTTCATGCAAGCCAAAATGCGCCCAAGTTGAAGATAGTAAAAGTGAACGTAGGGTGGTGAATAAGGTAAAGGGTGAATAAAATACTCCAAGGCGTGGTGAAGACAAGGTAAATGCTAGGCGTGGGCAATATTCTTCTTCAAGTGTTAAATGCGCCCAAGGTGGTAAGTGCCAAGGTGTTAGAAAATATTGCCAAGGGTGAATAAAGTGCTAGGCGTGGTTTTAATCTTCTTCAAGTATGCTATGCGCCTAGGGTGGTGAAATAAAATACAAGATGGTGTTGATGAATATTGCTAAGGCGTTGGAGCTTCAAGTGAAAATATTTTTTCAAGTGTGAAATAAAATGCAAAGTGATGAATAAAACAAAGTTGCTAGGCGTTGGAGTTGCAAAATAATAAAATTTTCCTAAGGCATGGAAGATGATGGAAGTAAAATATGTTAAGTATGATGTGCTTGCAGGAAGATTTTTCTAAGTGAAATAAAATTTTCTAAGGCAAAATTTTCAAGCACGAGTGAGTTTGCCAGTGAAGGAGTCCGACGATGCCAGCTTCACAGGTGGATAAATTTTTTTCAAGTCAGAGCAAGAATTATCTACAGATATGAAGAACAGGATTAAATTTGTTAAAAAAATTACTTTTTCCAAGGTGCAAAATTCAAGAAAATTAAATGAACCCGTTCGTTGTGCACCCATGAGTTTGACGCGTTCTGAAGGAAATTTTCTTCTGGGTATTGAAGATTATTGATGAGGAATGGATTTTAAGGTCTTCCATAGCTTGCCGAGGTTTCTGTGATAAAGATTTCAAATGGGCACCAAGTTGATGAATTTTCCTAAAATTTGAGAAAATTTTCTAAGGCAGGGAAGAAAATGTGTTTTCAAGATAAAAATATGCCTTGGCGGACGAATTTGAAATTGAGTGCCTAGATAATTTTTGATCGAGTTCCTGATGAAAGCATTTTTCTCGAGTTTGAGTTGGATGAAATATCAGAAGTGAAGTACACCTAGGCAAAAGACAAGATGGGTTGAAAATTTGGCTAAGGCATGAAGAATTTGAATGCGAAGTTGGCTAAGGAAAAACGATGAGCCCTTGAAGATCAAAGCGTGAAAATCAGGTAAGTAAGGTGAATTTATATTATGAAGTGTTCTAATGCTCTTCTCCTTGCTTGTTTTGCAGGAGGAACGTCGAGACCAAGCAGTGATGATTTAGAGTGATGAAGCAAGTGATTCAAGATGACATCTCAACCTCGAAGGAAGAAAGTTGCAAGAAAATGGCTAAGTGTTGAAACTTCGTATGTGCCCAACTCAAGTGACAAAGAAGTTGAAGAACAAACGTCAAGAAGAAGATCAAGAGCAGTGTGAACGCATTTCAAAGTTGGAATCTTCTAGAAGGATGATGGACATTGATGGCTCATTTATTACCCCTCCTCTTGGTGGCGGTTTTTAGGGTGAATCTTGTTTAGGGTTGAGGTGGCACAATCTGGGCCATCCAGCCGATTGTAATCTGAGCCGTCCGTTGGACTTGGCCAGCTATATAAAGGGGGAGTCCCCCTCATTTGTATCTCATTAGAAATTAGCTTAGAGTAGACATAGAATAGAGAGACAGCTAGGTGATAGCTTAGAGTAACTTAGTATAGATTGATAGTGTAGTTTGAAGAAGAGGGAAAGTTTTCCCTTTGAAAACTTTGTAAGAAATTGTTGTGAACACTCTCTCAATAAAAGAGTTTTTCATTGATGGTGAATTTCGTCTTTGTTGTGAGTAGCTAGCAAGGTTTCTTTGTCCTTCCGATTCAAATGGTAGCGTAAAATAGTTCAAAGTAGAATAATTTTCATTCCATGCAAGTAGATAGTAGTTGTGGAATGTGGTCTTCAACTTGAGCAAACTTCGTCTATCCATACCACTAGTGTGTTCGCTGATGGTGAATGCAACTTGTGTGGTCAACTGGAATATCATGTACTTAACTTCGATCATGATTTGTGTGTTTATATGCGTCGTTGTGATGGTATTTTCATGCTAAGTTGTGATCTGAACACCTCGAGCTACTCCTTTGAAGATTGCACCAGTTCTGTGGAGGCTGTCCGAAGCGAGGCAAAGCAAAGCTTGGTTGAAGCTTGTGAGAATTGATCGCCATATCCCACACCTTAGAATAGATTTAGACTCTCCAAACCTTATGCCATTTTAATTCAGTACTTTCTAGTTAGCATAGGAAAAACTGTGCTTCATAGATAAATCTTTCGAGCATTCGAATTCCTTTCTCCGCTACCGAACAATTTCGTAAGTCCCCTTGAAATACCAGCAAATCACATCGAGCCAACTGAGCCTATTCGCACTGAAAGAACCTTGGAGTTGAACGCACGAACTCTCTCGCAATCTTAGCGTGCTGGATACTTTGATCAAGAGAGAATAGGGTAGCCGTTGGCGACTTTATTCTACATTGGTACGGTCACGAAAAACACATCAACAAGTCTTCCATCTACCAATGAAACAGATCGTTGAGAGAACTCGTCTCTTCCTTCGAGAAACTCTCGAGGTCCAGTATCCCTTTGTCATTGGGTTCCATAAACTTTCTTTGTTTGCATCTGATTCTCCTCTGTCAGACTC
Organism: Sequoia sempervirens; assembly: GCA_007258455.2. NCBI lineage: Eukaryota > Viridiplantae > Streptophyta > Pinopsida > Cupressales > Cupressaceae > Sequoia > Sequoia sempervirens. The sequence continues at coordinate 24,183 of VDFB02159003.1, read as the reverse complement.
TAACTTAGAGGATTCCAACTCTTCAATCACTGCTTGATTCTTCAGGTCAATGACATACTTCCTCTTGCCGCTCTCGATGGAGAGTGTGTTCTGTATCCAATTGTGATTGCCTTGGCAGCGAGAAGACACCCTCTCTTGAGAAGTGCATCGTACACCCTCTTCTGTAACGTGATGACGTCAAAGTTTAGCAGGAGTTGCTGTGTGCCGATTGTCACATTTTGTGCCATTAGTGTACTGAGAGGTTTGATATTGTGTTGATCGATGCCTACCAAGTGAAATGTTGGCGGGCAGAGAGTTGGTTTCCCTGGACACTTCCAAGTTTCCTCTAGTAGTACGTTTACTCCCGAGTCTTCTTCGAGCATGGTGTTTGAGAGTTTCCTCCCAATGATTTCTATTTGTACGATGGCAGACTTCCTCCCAATGTTCACTCTGAGTAGCATTGGGTTTGTGGCTTGTTCTCTTGTCGTCTATGTCATGCTCTTGCTTGGACCTCCTTGATGAGTTTGATTATCGCTAACTACGTTGATAATTGCTACTCTCAGTTATGGCATCATTTGTAGAAGGTTTGTTACCTTGATAGGTATGGTTGTATGTAAAACCTGTCTTCCTCTGTTTTTCTCTAAGTTCGACTGTAGTGACGTACTGGTTGCTTCGTTGGAGGTTCTTCGTTCTTTGGCCATTGTATGTTCTACTTCTACCCTGGCCTCTCAAAGTCTCTCTTTCTTCATATGAGGGTTTGGGTAAATGGCTTTCTTCATCTGTGCTTTGGTAATTGCCAGAACCTCCTCGTCCTCCACTTCCAACATGTTTATCCCTTTCTATTTTGGGCAGTCAGTATCTTCGTATCGCCCAGTCCAAACCATTTGCACAATCTTCCTCTTGTTCCTTGATTATTCTGGCATTCTCTGGAAAAGTGACCCCATTAATTGCACTTTTAGCATTGCCTCTTCTGTTACGATATCCTCTAAGGGATGCATTGGTATTGTTATTATTTTGAGGTTTAGGAGGTGTGGTCAGAGGGGCTGACTGTTCCCCCTAGGTGAAGAGTACTTGTGTACTTGTCTTTAAATTGTACGGGCATTCCTTGATGGAATGTCCCATAACTTGGCAGATGTCACATAATAGTTTCTTTGGGAAAATTGCCTTGGTATGACCTTCTATCTCGCATTCGGTACACCACAATTCTTTGGATTCTTTTAAATTTTCCTTTTTGGCTTTCAGTTCCTTCATCATTCTCATCATGTCTTGCCTTAAGGCTTGGACTATTTTTGATTCTTCATCGCTACTTTCTTCCATACTCTTGTCGTCATCTGTCCTTTTTTTTTCTCGGGAGGATGTTTTATTCTTGCTCTCAATGTCCATCACCTAATTGCAAGCATCAACATATAATGATAGATGTACTACCTTCATTTTCTTTCTCAGCAAGAGAATAGCCCTTCAGTGAACCACTGCTTCTTCAGTCTGTTGGCCGGTTGGTGCTCTAGCTTTGCCAATAATTCCTTGAGTCTATAATTGTAAGCCCATACGTTTTCATGTTTTCCCTATTTCGTGTTGTATATTTCGGCTACTATCTCATTATCATCTCTCAAAAGTCTGAATTCTTCTTGGAATGCTCTTTTTAGTGCCTCCCATGTGGCTGTATGTGCTTCTAGTTCTGTATACTAGTCGATCACTATGCCTTTGAGAGTCGCTGGAAATGCTCTCAACCAATAATCTCTGTCTTCCTGCCCATTTGCTATCCATATGGTTTCACAAGTTTTATAGTGTTTCATTGGATCCTGTAACCCGTTCCTCATGAACTTTGGCAATTTCTGCCTTTCCACACTTGGACTGGTTGGTGGAGTCACCATTTTCCTTCCCCAATGTCCTCCCTATGCATTGGACCTATTTGGACTATTTCACTCGGTACATTCTGGTGCCTCTCTTGCTCTCATGACCACGTATGAGTCCTCCACTTGTCCACCCTCAGTGTCCTCTGCACTCTGGTTATTCTTGGGGTCGTTCCTGCACTCCCTCCATCCGGGGGTCTTCGGTTCGACTCTTCTTCTGATATGGATAACTCTCGGATGTGGCATATGCTATTTTCGATTTCTTTGTTTAGTTCATTTTCATTGTCTTTTTCTTCTTTGTCATTTGATACTTTCGCTACTGGATTTGAGTTTGTTTGACAAGGCTTTGGTTTGTTTCTTCGGAAAGGTCTTGGTTTGTTTCTTCAGTGATTCTTCTCAATCGTCTTCATTGTTCTTCTTGTTCCTTTACTCTCAGGGATCTTCATACCCATTCTTCTGATGATTCTTGATCGCTTGGGATTTGGTTCTTGTCTTTATTTGGTTGTCCGGGCATTAATTTCCGAGAGTGTGCTTATGACTAGTGTTGTGCGCTTCCTCCTCCCATTTGTTTCACTCTTCATACCATTGTAGTATTTGTTCTCGTCTTTGCTCTCGGTCTTTTTCAGCCCGAAGATCCTGGAGTATGATGTAGTGTCATGCAATCAATCTCGGCAATCTATCGAGAAGGCTGTCAACCTTTGGATTCACGGTGAGATTATCCTAGATGGCTACTTGAGGGACTTCTTGCCTAAGAGCCTCCCTCTGTACGTGTTCCTTCAATGAGATATCCCATGAGTTTATAAGATTTTCCGTCTATGTGTCTTCTCTTTCCTTGTTTGCTTGTACTGGCTCTTTGATCGGTTGACCCATTACGACACCATTATTCCCGTCTATGTGTTGTGTACGAGAGTTAGTATCGGCAATGACGCCAAATGTTTACTCACATAAGTAACTTGATTGATTGTCATAGTAAATGAGAATAGAAACTTACAATAATACACATCTCAAGTACTCACGAATGCATATGCACAGAACAAAGTAGTATTTTTAGTCATTGAATAGCAATAAGTACAATATCCCCAAAGTTTGTGCAGTCTTCGATTACAAGTAAATTATGACATAAATAGTTGCTGATGTTGGTTGAGGACACCAACCATTGGTAACTACCTAATACAACTAATCCATGGTCGGGGACTTAACTCCCGATTACAACACATAGTAATTTCTATTTGCTGCATACAATAATATTTATTTATTTACTTATTTATTTGGCCGACTAAAACAAGACTAATTACTTATGATTGACTACAATCTTCAAATGAGCATTATAATGATTTTCTTGGATGTCCTTGGCAACATTTATTTGGGTCATAGTAGCTGCCACTTGTCTATATGTAAGTTCCTTAGCTTTGTGTATGTTGTACCCAAAATAATTTTTTTTGGCATTCTGTATAAATTGAGCTAAATCTTGTTAAAATTCCGTTAAAAGTCTGTTTTAGGTCAAACCAAACATAGGGTCTTTGTGGGTTTTTGTCAAGGAACACATGTGCAAAATTCTGAAAATTTGAAAATCAAGGTTTGATGCCCCTATTTTAAGGGAAACCCTCGAAAATAGGACCTTCCTAGAAATGATTGAAAATGATTTTGATAGGATTAAAAGGCTTCACGATCACATTAATCAAGTCAAAATCATCAAAAGACACGTTTTACTCTGGTGGGTCTATTTCTATTTTTCAGGAACAAAGTTGGGACCTTCACGGCCATTAATGGCAGATTGGTCAGTACCAGGTGCTGAAAGCTAAGCTCCAAAAGCTTCAACGACGCAACCATGGCGGAAAAGGTCTAAAATGATGCTGTTTGATGAAGGAGATCCCTGAAACCCAAAAAGGTCAAAATTTGACTAACTCTGGAAATGCTACGAAGGAGAGACAAGTTCACAATGCTAAAAAGAGCCTTTTTCAAGCAGGGGCACCCATGATCTCTAAAGGTCAAATGAAGTCTGTTGAATCATCCAAGGCAGTCATCCTCGGCGTTTGCTTGTTGGCTTGACAATGAAACAAACAGCTAGATCATCTGATTAGTTGATCATAAGCAGTTGCTAATGAAGCGAAAAGAGGCAGTTAACAAAATATCAAGAAACAGCTGTCGAAGGTGAAGATCACGAAAAAAGAGCCTTTCCCAAAGAAAGGCGCCCTTCTTTTTTGACCTCTAGATGCTGACAAATGACCAAAGGCTTCCCAGGACAATCTTCTTAGCCTAGGTAGATCTCAGCAATGCAACTACAAGCACAGGCATCTAACGAAGCAGTCAACAAATAATCAGGATCAAACTAGGCAACTTTTCAGATGAAGATAATCATGCTGAAGGACAAAAGCGCCCTTTTCAATGAGGGGTGCCCTTGAATAAAGGAACCCTAAAATGACTTCTAAATTTCTCGACTCTAGTCATCTTTGGCGAAATAGAGCTGGCTACCTGGCGAGATATCAAGCAAGATCATCTGATTCTCCGATCAACGAGAAATCCAAATCAAAGCATGAGAGGTCATTTCAAAAGGTTGAAGAATGAAGATTGAAAATTCACCAAGGCACAAGCAAAAGCGCCCTTTCTTGGAAAAGGCGCCCTTTCTTTTGAAGCCTTAAACTCAGCTTTTTACCATCATGTCTCCTAGGCATTTCTCTCTAGGTTGGACCCAACTCAACAGTGAATGTGTCGGCAACAGCTCAGGATCAACAGATTAGGCTAGATTCAAGATCAAACTGAGGTCATTCAAGAGAGAAAATAATAAAAAAACTTGCAAAACTCAAAAGGGACGCCTAGAAGAAGTCAAAGGTCAAGTTGTTGACTAAAGTCAAGATATTTTGAGATAAACTTGGCTAAAACACTCCACGATCAGTGGAAATCAGCTTTTTGAACTTCAGATCAAGCCAAAACCACTTTTGATCATGAGTTAGGTCCCCAAACTTCTGGATCTAAGGCTTGAGTCTATATAATCAAAGTATAGGCGTCCTACTTCATTATTTCATTGCAGGTTAAGGATCAAGAACAACCATAAGCTCTCAAGGACGCCATTTACAGATCTGGACAAGGTTTACATCCGTTCTTCAATATTTCTTGTAGATCTGAAGCAGAAGAAGATTGCTAATCTGAGGATTGGATTCTGAGACAGATTTTCTCAGGGAGTCAGATAAAAAACTTCCAATTCATCTTCTGTCTACTTCCTCTCTTCTTGTCTTAGGTTTTCTGGCATATTACAAAAGAGCAATAGGCTACATTAGATCAGATCAGCTGGGTAGATTCAGCATAATTTTCCAGTGAAACCCATCTCGCCAAATTTTCCAGAATCAACAAACTTGCTGCCCCTATTTTTGGGGGTTTTTCCGAGAAAGTTTCAGAATCAAAATTCTAAGGAACTAGGCTTGTTCAGCATTGAAGCACAAACAAAACCCATGCGCCAGACTTTTTCCAGAAAAATACTTCTCAGCAAGGCGCTATTTTTAGGGGTTTCCAAAAATTATCAGAACAAGGTCAAGTTTATAGTCAATCTTTAAGTTTTTCAAAATGCAGTACTCTCAGCTATAATACGGGACCAAGACGACCCTATTCCATGATTACTTGAAAACAATTGACACAAACTTACATCAGGTAAATCCAATGGTTGATCTGGAGCAGCTGGAGGGCATGAATCAGATCACATTGCAAAATATTGAAGAATCCGGGTTACTACAGGCCGCATCCATTCCCATCACATTACAGAGCGTGGAGCTTGTAATCGCTTGTGTTAAGCATTACAATCCTACCACCAGAGAAATAAGAGCAGTGGATGGGAGAATTGTTTGCAGTCTAAAGCCTCAGGATATCGAAAAGTGTTTTGATATTCCATCATGTCCTAATAGCAAAGTCATATCAATGACGGAATGCGAGAAGGCATTCGAGACAACCAAAGACAAATGTCAAAGGGTAATAGCTGAAAAATGGCTAAAAGTGACAAAGGCAAGCTTGCCTAAGTTGGTGGGATGAGGAGAATGTAAAGATGAGTACGCAGTGTTAATCACTCTACTCAATAGAATCATTGGAGAAGAAGATGGCAATCATTTTCAGTCATGGATGTTTTATGTCATTGCGAAAATCATTGGCAAAAGGGAACATTATGACTGGCCACTCTGATTAGTGACACACTCCACCAACAGATCACCGGGTATTTGGAAGCTCATAGGTTCCACATGTGCTCTTACCTAGTATACCTGATTGCCTTCCAAGGTGATTTCAAGATATTGAACAATGTGGGAACCTTAGGTGTGCAGAAGGTTCACGAACATTTTACATGTCTTGAGTTTACTCAAGCGGAGTGACACTTCAAAAGAACAAGTAGTCACTTCATTATGCACACCGTACGTGAGCTAGACCATGAGATGCACGTGCGTATTTCACAAGCAGACAAAGAGGCAATGGCGGATTGGGCAGATTGGTTCATCCAATTCCCTACATTCTCCTACATATGCGTGTATGGCTACATTGGTCACCCCGCCATGCTACCAAGATGCCCTTCAGATAGGGTAGTCTTCATGGAATTCCTGAGACAGTTGTCCAAAGTCCATGTCTACTTGCACTTGAAGAAGACAGCTGTTAACTTTCCCATTGGAATGGGACTCTATAGATGTAGATTCGTGGCGGATGCTAAGATGATGAGTCAAGAAACAGTGAGGCTTAATCTCAAGTACCTCATTGAGAGAAGGTCCTATGATCCCAGAGGGTTCTATGCCGCGCATCTCGAGCAACACTCGTCACATAAGTCTTCTATGGAAGATTATTGGGTAAATTGTCAAGACGAGTATGAAGTATGAAGAAGGAACTACAACAGGTTCAGACTCCCACAAATTGCTGATTTTATGTTAGCAGACATCGGGGCCTATCCGACGATGAAGGGGAAGTCATTCTCCCCTCATTCTTTGCAGATTCAGTTGACTCTCAACCACTCCCAAGAGTGGATTGGTATGCCAAGGAAAACACGTCTATAGAAGAAAGAGTGAGTAGAGTGGTTAGAAATAGCCAACTCTATCTCGATAGCAAGAAATCAAGGAAGGTGATACCTCACATAATAGAGCCGCCACAGGTTCAGTCTACATCACCTTCCACTTCAAGAAGGAAGCCTAGGTAGAAGCAATGGTGCAATCCTCCCCAAGGGATGAGGATGTTGAAGCCTACAAAGCCTAGAACATAGAGGACACCTGTGGAGAAAGCCACACATAGTCTTGAAATAATCATGGGTATTGCTGCCCCAGAGCAAAGAATAGAGACTGTTACCCTTGAACCAACAGAAGTTGTTGCTGAGGAGCCAGCAACAGTAGTTGCTGAAGAACCAGTAGAAGAGCCAGTAGTAGAATCAACAGCAGCAAAAGTAGCAGCAGAAACGGTGCCTGTTATGGAAATAGAGCTGCCAATATCACCATCATCACAGCAGTCACAAGTCCTCATTGACTTGGATTCGCCACCGAGAGACATTGCTCTAGCACAGTCTCACACATTGGGCATTCAAGGACCTCATATTCCTCCCAGTGAAGTTCGCCGAGATTCCATTTGGCTTGAAGGCTTCCTAGGAAGAAAGAGGGAAAAACCCTCCTATGAGCTTGACTTCACCAAATTCGACCACATCCCACAAGACATGCCGACGAAGAAGTTGAAGAAGCAAGTTCACATAGAAAGGAATGCAGAGTGTGAAATTACCATAGAGACTGCTGCCCCACCTGTAGAGAAAAGCATACACGAGGTACAAGTGGAAGACTATACATTGTCTAAGTTTAACCTCGGGAAGACTACACGACAAGTGGAGGCAGATCTTCTCAGAATAGCTTCGGTGAGTGCACAAGAAAGAATGGCCAAGGATGGAAAAGAAAAGGCAGCCTTAAAGGCTGAAAATCAGCAACTGAGTTCATGCATTTCCAGCTTGATGCATGGCACCCCGAACGTCTCATCCTTACCAGCAGGATTGCTAGATCTCCCCGCAGAACAAAATCATCAACAATTGATAACATACGGCGAACACTTGAGAGATCAAGTGGAAGAGTTTGTTCTCAAGGGTAGATGTATACTGGAAAATCTATACCAGTTACAAGATAGAGCACATGGACTTCATGCAAAGATCCAGCAATCAGAACAAAGAATTGCAAAGAAGAGGCTAGAAGACGAGAGCACAATTGCAGACTTGCAATTGGCGTATCAATCAGTCTACTCCGAGGAAAACAAGCAACATCTCTTTGCTTGGAAGGAACAGTTGGCGTACAAGGTGAAAGCCTATGACGCCCATTCTGTAGAGTTGATTGATTACAGACGGGTGGTTGCCACTATTATCAACTTCGCAAGAATGTTGGTAATATCTTTCCCTCGCATGGAATATCAGCGTGAGGGAGGAGAATACGTCGAGATGGTCATTGTACAAAATCAGTTAAGAGACGTCATCTGCAATACCTTTCTTGATGATCCAGATGGTTGCAAGCTAGCTAAGGTGGCAACTTTATCAACCAAGTTCGAAGAGGCAACATCTCAGTGTATAGATTTTGGGAATCAACTCACAATGGGTGAGGTAATGCTGCGACGCCATGTCATTATTCTACAAAGCATTAACTCCCCAGAGGCTGATGAAGTCAACGAATGGATAGAGACACTGTTGATTAATGGTGAGCTATAAAGGCACCAAAGAAGGACGTCCTACATACTCCAAGTGGCATTTATGATACTTGAGTTTGACTTGATGCTTCTTTACAAGTCAACTCAAGATGACATTAAACGTAATTGGAGTTAACTTGATGCCCCTTTCCAAGATAACTCCATATCCCTTAAATCATGCATTGTCAGATTCCACTGATTAAGGATGTCTAATCAGCTCACATGATTTGTGGATCTTAGATCTCCACTAAATGTGGATGTCTATTTTGGAGGGATACTTTCATTAAAGTTCACCTTTAGTTTACTTTCAGTCAACTGAAGTAGTTTCCAGTTGACTCTTTGTTTACTTTCAGTTAATTGGAGTAGTTTTCTAGTTAACTGCTTGTTCCCCCTTTTTAGGAATAAATCTTGCTAATTGATTGGCAAGAACTCATTGTTAACTCAAGGAGATTTTGGGGTTGCCCACTCCTTTGAGTTCTATAAATAAGAGCTTTGGGCTCATTGTTTGTTGAACTTTACTTGCTATGCAAAATTGCTGCGCCATTGTTGCCAACAGCTTTGAAAGCGAATATCTGTTTCACTCTTGGATGAGAGTTCGTTGGTTGATTGTAATTGTGCATGATTTCGTGCCTTTGCTATCCCAACCTTTGTAATTCGTTGATAAAGCTTGAAGAAGAATATCAGAAGGCGCTTGCATTTTGATCTACCTATTTGAGTTATTTGCACGTCTTGTATCTAATAGCTTGTTGTTTCATTTCCCTCCTCGGATAGGGGTTCCTCCTCCTTGGATATTTGTCATTGACAGTTATCGTTTATTGTTGTTTAATGTATTGTCCTTCAATCTATACTTCGGATAGGGGTTCCTCCTCCTTAGCAAGGTTGTCGGCCAAGACATCGTCAATTTGTTGTTTCTTGTAAACCGTTTCCTAGCCCATACCTCGGATAGGGGTTCCTCCTCCTTGGCAGGTCTCAGATCCAGTTTACCGTAAAGAGTGTTTACTTGTACCAACCTTATCCCGGCATATATCCGAGAGTTCAGAGCCTCGGCCATATTCTCAGGAGACGGCGAATTCAGGTGATCCAACCAATCCATTCCCACTCCTATACCCTCATGCTTTGTTTTCCTTGAAGGTATTGGATAGATTAAAAGCTAGAATAGTCGTAGTTAAGATCTGTAGAAACCAGAGAAAAAGCTTAGTTGTGGCGCATTGTGTTTGTGCACCCTTGTGTACTACCGCTGAAATATAAAAAGATAGGAACCTTAGTTTACCATTTCCTTCCTTACGCATTGCTTTCAGCAGAGAGGGACTTCTCCTCTTTAAATAACAAAGAAGTGTTGCAAAACATTTGAAATAGCTGAACGTTTACAATCAGCACTCCAGAGGTGCTAATTTAAACACCAACAGTGTACTCCTTTGCCTAATGTATAGTACTCCTCTAAAGAGAGTGTCACCCCAATTGAGTTAATTGTCTCTAAAGCTCCTCTTGCAAACTTTCCTTCATTTAAAACTTTGATTGCATTAAGAGCTAATGCTTCTAAAGCCTTGGTTGATTCCACTTCAGTAGTATCTTTTTGTAAGGCCTTAGGAAATTATGTCATGGTTTCCTTGGCTTTCCTTTCTCTTGCTTGAACTAATTCAAGTTCCCCTTTAAGCCTTTCTAGTTCTTCAATTGCTTTCTTACATTCCTTAGCCCTTGCTTCAGCCTTTTTCTCCCTAAAAATTGTTGCAACAACTTGTTCTTTTGACTCTTGAAGTGCAAAATGGACCGATTGAAAGGAGTCCTTGGATGAATTAAGCTTGAAGGTGAGTTCATCAACCTTTTCTCTCATTTCCTTAGATGCATAAAAGGCCTCTTCTATAAATTTGATGGCAATATCCCCATCTCTTAACAGATGCAATGTAATGTTCTTGGTAGGACAATTAGATCAAATCCACCAATTTTTATTTCTTTTTTACAATCAATTCAAATTCTATTTCTTTCTGATCACCAACATCCTAATATGGGCAAGCTGAGGGCATACAAAGACTAGAATGAGGACAATGAAAATAACCAATAATTTTTTAATGGCTAGCGAACCAAATTACAATTAATTTTAAATTTGATAGAATCAATCAATGCCAAAATGGTAGACAATGATATGCAAATTATGATCATGCCAAAATGACAGATAACAAGGGGAAACATGTCAATGCCAAAATGACAAACTATATCATCCAATTCTGGCTCACACCAAATTAGCGAATAGTGATATGAAAATAAAATGGATCTAATTGTTGAACTGATAGGATCTTCTTACAATGAGTACATTGATTTTGTGAACTACCTAGAATTTTTAACAATGATAATCAAACTACTAGTGGTAAATTGTCTAGTTTTTACCATATTGAAAGGAAAGCAATTATTTCACTTCAATAATGAAAACCATGTATTATGTCAAATAGTTATCCATCACATTGAAAGAAGACATTTCACCAAATAGTTGGAAAGCAAATTGTAGGAAATGTAAATTACTTGAATGGAGCAAAATCTTAGTATGAAAGATATTGTATACCCAATTGGTTGATATAAATATTGTTGTGCTACAAATCCACCTACAAATGGTACAATTGGTCTATGTTTACTGCTCTATCTGATAAATTAAATATATGAATTAATAATAGAGATGACAATGCATGCCAAATACATGCATAAAATCTATCTTTATTCGCACATAAAATTATTACAGAAGAAGACAAGAGATGGTCAGCTAAAAATTAGATTTGATCCAACTAGATCATACTGTTGGAACATGTTTGCCGTTGTGCCAAAAGATCGATCTATTAATGCTCGATACAAATGCCATAGATAAATGGATCCACAGGAGGCTATGAGTCCATGTCTTGAATCTGAAGGGAAACGTTGGCGATTAGTCCAACAATCCTCCCCTCAACATCACTTGAGGGGATTCGAACATGTGACCATGGCTTTGATACCATTTGTTGGAACACGTTTGTTGTTGTGCCAAAAGATTGACCTGTTAACGCTCAATACAAATGCCATAGATAAATGGATTCATGGGAGGTTGTTAGTCCATGTAATCCAAAGGGAGATGCTAGCAATTAGTCCAACACATACTCCCCTCCTTGACGATATGCAATGTATTTAAAGGACTTGACGGTTGCCAAGAAGAACACAATTGCCAACCAAATGCTTATAACTACCCAAAACCGACAACCAATTAATACATAGTCGGATAACTAATATTATCGAAGCATAATAATAGACATTGTACATCGACTACATCATCCTCCCCCAAAAGAAAAAGTCGTCTTCTAGACGAAAAGTAAACTCAAGTAACATTAGGGAAGACTTGCTAAACTAATGATGATGTTGTAGATAAGGACCTGTAGACAAACTTGGAAGTGTATTTTGCAAACTAGGACTTGGAGTGTCCTTGGCAATTCAAATGAGTGCAATGGGGGTTTGGGGGCAAGGGGTAGCACCCCTTGTGGGGGTCTAGGGGTACCTCATTTTCATGATTTTTTAAGAGGAAAAAAACAATTCTTATACGGCCAAAAACAAAGCTTTTGGAGTGTTAACCAATAAATGCTTGTTGGAAATGTTGTCATTGATGTCAAGAAGTTATTCATTATTGTTATCATTAATGGGCATAGATGAGACTGCTGATAATGTTGTCATTGATGTCAAAGTAGGAATGCCATTGATGCTAAAGAATGCAAGGTGTAAATCACCTAAATAAAGAATTTGAAATGGATGTCTCTGACATCTTTGTGCAGATATTATACCTGATTTGAAGCAGGTCTTATAGTAGATTTGGTGCAAATCATATCATCACATTGGAGTGATTCATATCAGCGTATTGGAGTGGCATATTTAAGGTGATTTGGATCAGTTTTATAAGGCAATTTGAAGCAGATACGTGAGACAATTTTGAGTAGAGATATAAGGTCAAATGGGTGATCATATTTGAAGGTTTACAAATAAATACTTTGCTGGCTGACCTAATGGGAATTAAAGTTTAAATTAAAGATTTAAACTTGGATATTTAATTGGGCTGATTTATCCTTTGGCACCAATGTTTGAAGATTCAAATTTAAATGTTAATGAAGAGGCCAACCTCTTGTGTTTGATGTCTTAACAAATTCAAACCAATACATTTTCAATGAGGCCGATCCCTCATGCTGATTGCCTAAGATTTGAAGAGGTGCATATAAAATAGAAGTCGCCTCCCTTTGTGAAGTAATATGTCTTTTTGAAGTCACCCTCCCTCAAGTAGACATATGAATAGGTATAAGTAAGAGATCTTTTTGGAGTTAGAGAACCAAGTTATTAATGTAATATCATTCAGATTTAACATAGCAGGCTTACTACAACAAATATATGAATATATTATGAGCAGATTGAAAGGACGAATATGCAGATTTAAAAGAGGAGAACATGCAAATTTGAAAGGAGTATAAGTGGATAATGAAATAACATTTATAAGGAAAATATGAAGCAGAGATTTAAGGGAGATTTGGAGCAAAGATTAAGGGCAGATTCAAACAGAACTAGAGAAGAGAATATGAAGAGTAAATCAGATCATATATTAAAATATATGAAGAGTGTTAATATTGTGAAGGAGAAATATATGATGCTCAATTTAGGGGCAGATTTGTAAGTGAAATTAGAGCAGACCTTAAGGTAGAATTATAAAGGAAAGAATTGCATTATTTGAGATAAAATTTGTGGAGGAAAGTTGTTGCATCGTCATCAAGAAGACTTGTGAAGGAAAGCGATTACATCATCTACAAATGAAGTCGTGAAGGAGAGCACTTGTGTGATAACCGTTAGATCATCTACAAGCAGAGGTGTGAAAGAAAGGACATCTATAATCAGATCTTTGTGAAGACAATGTCATCCTTTGAAGAATTTGGAGGTCAATGCCTATCAAAGAAGAGATTGGTGTCTCTTGCTGAGTTGGTGCTCAGTTGTGGGGATTGGTGTCTTTAGTGGGTTGGTGCCTACAAAATAAGACTTGTAAAAGAAGTAGGTTGGTGCCTACAAAAGAAGACTTCAGGTTGGTGCCTATAAAGAAGATCAATATATAAGCAATATTTTGCCATGGTTTTCTCCTACAAGGGTTTCCACATAAATCATGCATTCTTCCTATGTTCTTAATTGCTAGATCTTGCATGTGTGTTATTGCTGTGGTTGATTAAGTTTTGAAAAGTAAAAGATTGTGTTATACTGATTCACCCCCCTTCTCAGTATAACTGTGTTCTCATCAATGCCAAGCTGTACAATGGAAGCATAAAGGAAAGATGATGAACCGTCTGTTTATTGTACAATGTGTAATACTCTAACTATTCTACAGTTTAAGAATGGAATCTAACTACTAGCTTTCAACTGAAATGTAACTAACTTGTTTTCATGCTAGTGTTTCCCCTGCAAATTAAACGAAAAGGAAAACAATTTTAAATAATTACATCAAATTAAATTACTCAACTAACTTTCAAAATTTCAATTTCAGCTAAAAAGGAAACAACTAACTGATTTCATATAACTGAAAATACAAAAGAACATTAACTAACTTTTCCTTGCTTCCGTAATGTAAGAGCAATAATTACAACTATGAAATAAACATGCTAAGTAAATATTTCTGAAATTTAAAGAGAGAAAGGTTAGAAGAAAATACAGTTTGGAAGCTGAAATACTTGAGCTTGACTCTGTTATCATGGGAAAAGGAAATATCATCAAGGGCTTTTCTACCCATCCAAAGACCTATTGGTCTCTCGTGTTTCTTCAATTGAAGAAACCCATCCCTTCACAAGGGTAATCAACAAAGGATCACACATTACCATCATGCCTCTGAGCCTGGTGTCAAGGACCTATACCTCCTGGTCGATCCTTCACTATAGGTAATTCCTAATTTGAAAGATCACTCTAACCAGTGGTATATCTGGTAATTGATAGCTGACAGATGCTTAATCTAGCATTGTACCTTGGCCAAGGATTTTCTTTTTTATTTATTAATGGCACTCCTGTGCCGTCAGCACTCTCACCCTTGCTTGACATGATAATACATGACTCCAGGTTTATATTCCAATGGCTTAGTTCTTTGTCATTCCCCTTTACTTTAAGGATTTAATATATTTATATTGAACTCAGAGAGGAAAAAGGTAAAAACACTGCTCCAACTCAAAAATTATGAAAACAGAGAAAAGTAGTATCAACTTAGCCATGACTAAAAGGTCACTGAATAAATGATGATGGTTCAGACCAACAGTTCAAATATGGTATATTAATAGAAAGGAATTTCGAATGCTAGCTTTTTAAAACTAATCTGATTCTTATAAAAGAGTCTTCTATTGATCATATTCTCGAAAGATAGTAAAAGACCCAATTCAAATTTACTTCAGAATGATGAGAAGGTTAAATGAAATTTTCATTTTAAACATAAGATTCACAGAACGATTAAAGAATCTTTGATGCTTAATTTTAACAAAGTAAAGTCTCATTACATGCTTGAATTTGAAGTTCTATAACTCAAAAGAGATCCCAATTCTTCTCTTCAATGCTCGGGACAAAACTGTGATGCCCCTGAAGTCTTTCTAACCAGAGAATTATTGAAGACAACTTACACAGATTCCAGGAAACAACACTAGGAATGTAAAACTCGTATATATAGTTCAGGCTCTCCCACGTTAAGCTCTAGTAGGATAAACTAAGATAGCCCCTGATAAAGACGTCGACGAGAAAGGAAGAGAGAAGAGAATGGAAAAGAAAAAGCAACCAATGAATGCGGATGGGAATGAGATTTTCCAAGCTTAGAGGATTGAAAAGATGTTTCTAGTTGCGATAGAGGAGAATTCGAAAGAGAAGCAAGACAAGCCAAAATGCTTGAGCTGACAATGAATGCTAATCAAGAGAAACACAATATGCAAATGCTAATGGACCAGGAAACAATTTGCGAATCAAAGAAGAGATGAATGAATTCCGCCAAGACAAAACAATACCTCCCAAAAGAGCCCGCCCGTCTTCTCTTTAATGTTTCAATCAAGAAGAGGCCCAAGGTGGTGGCGTTACCATTCTCTCATAACCGATCTTGCTTCCTTGCAAACTCTCGATTATGAAGGATATTACATTGTTTTAAAATAATTATATAATTTCATTTTATATTGCTAGAAGGTGTCTAAGAGGGAATTGGTGATATTTATTACTTATTTGACTTAAATTCTTATATTTTAATTAAATGGTTATAGCCAAGGTTATGACTTTAATACAACTGTCTTACACTGACTCAAGGTTTGATGATAAAATTGATCCTTTGGTAACCATGACCTCTCCCTGATGATATTTCCCTTTCCCCTCGAGTGTTGACAATCCTGTAACCACTTGACAAAAAGACTAGGGTTAGACCATTCTCGACATATATATACATGTTTAAATATAAACTCATCATCACATACGTTTTCGCATATAAAAGAAAATCATTCACATTTGCAGTTACGACATATAAATCAATTATTCTATCCTCAATTTCACATTCTCATGAAAGGCAATTAATCATAACTAACATAACAACCATAATCTTATTGCCATATTCATGTTCAGGGTAGAGGGGATGTAACACAATGCAAAAGGATCATGCACAAGAATGAGGTCACCATACGATGGAAAGGTAATGATGCTAGGGACGTCGCATATTACAAAACCAACTCCCCTGTACATTGCAAAATTTAGTACACCATTTAGATTTTGATGGTGCTATACAATGTGGCTATACAATGGTCTCATATATTATTGTACGATGTAAAATGGTAACCGTACAATGCATATTGAAGGAAAATCCAACCATATGACAATTTTTTCTTGCCATGCAAATGAGGTTTTTTCTTGCCATACAATATGGTCAAATATTTTAATGTAAGTGGGCTTTATAGTTGGGCTTTTAAATGTACTTGAAGGTGTATTGTTAGTAATTTTGCATTCTTTTGTAAAGTCAAATACTTTTGCTAAAACTGTCATCTTTTGTAAACCATGGACTATGTTTGCAACACATAAACTGTCCAACTTTTCAAAATCATTTTTCATTGGTTGATCTTCACTAAGTGTTGTAGCTTTGATAAAAGTACAAGCCAATGGAAATACCTCATAGTCCTCCACTTGCCAGTAAAATAGGCCATAGAGAGAATTTGTTTCATCCTTTGAGTGTGATTGTAATTCTAGAATCCCTTCATCATTCGATTCTATCGGACCTCGATCATGCTTCTCTATCCATTCTTTGTTGAAGTTGGAATCTAACGAATCGGAGGAAGCTACTTCCTCACTTATGATTTGGTTCTTTAAATCAATTACATATTTCCGACCCTTGTTCTCAATGGGGATTTTATTCTTTTTCTAGTTGTGATCGACTTTGGTTGCTACCAACCAACCTCGATCTAACAATATGTTGTGCACTTTCTTCCTTAATGAAATGATCAAAAGTTTCGACAAAAATAATTGAGCTCCAATAATTACCTTTTGTCCCATTAAAACTACAAGTACCTTAATACCTTGTTGATCTACACCCACTAGTTGAAAAGTTGGCGACCAAATGGTTAGCTTACTAAAAATTCTCCAAGTGTTTTCTGGAAGTACGTTCACACCACACCTGCCATCAACAACTATATTGGTGAGATTCCTTGCAAGGATCTTCATATTCACGACCATTGGTTTCTTTGCCATGTTAATTGTCAATAATGTTGGGTCAATCACTTGGTCGCTTGATAGCGGAGGTTCAGTTATTGGTTCTTCATTCTCACTAGATTCCAATTGGGCCGTAGCATGCACTGTCTCATTCTCCCTGGATACAATAGCATTTCGAAGTTTAGGAATACTTTGTAATAAATCCACTACTTTAACTGGTACAGTAGCTTGAAGTACATTCCATGCAATATTTTTCTTGGATTGTAATTGATTTGTTGCCATACTTGCATTTGCATTTGAGTGGCATTGTTTGTTATCCATAACATTCTTCACTTCGTCCCTTGCTTCATGAAGCCTTTCTTTTTCTGTACATGGGTTCGAGTATACAACCTTCTTTGGTTGGGCATGAGAAATGGCCAATACTTCATTATGCCTTACGTCAATCATGTTGACACTAACCTTTTCCTTTGGACATCCGCTGTCTTTGAGGTTTCTAGGTCCACACCATTTGCACAATAATCGCACTTTGTCTTGCTTGTTTTGGCAGTTTCTTGCAAAGTGTTCCCATTCGCTACGTTGTCAACATTGTATGATAGGGCATCCTTTGGGCTCATATCGTATTTGGCTTCATCCTCCTCTTTGATTTTGATAACTGCTTGGAGATGCATTTTGTGGCTTTGATAGAGTTGACTCCTCTCTTTGCGTAAAGAGTACTTGTGTACTACTGGTCTTCAAATTGTATGGGAACTCCTTTATTGAATAACCCATGACCTGGCACATCTCACAAAACATCTTTTTAGGATAATTACCTTTTGTGTGCCCCTCAATTTTGCACTCTGTACACCATAGTTTGTTAGTTTTTGTGTTGGTTTCTTTCTTCGCCTTTAATTCTTTCATCATTCATAGCATGTCCCTTTGGAGTGCTTGTACCTTTGCCAATTCATCATCACTATTGTCATCCGAACTTCCATCTTCCTTTGTTTTTATTTTACCATGCAAGGACATTCTATCTTCATTTTCTATGTCCATCTCTCGATTGTAAGCATCAACATAGGAGGGGGTGCTACTTACATTTTTTTCCACATAGAAGGGATCAATTCTTCAATGAACCATCCTTTCTTTAATCCATTGGTTGACTGGTTTTCCAATTTCACCAACAGTTCTTTGAGTTTGCGATTATAGGCTTATACATTCTCATGTTTTCCTTGCTTGGTGTTATAAATTTCTGCTACGATCTCGTTGTTATCTCGCAACAATTTAAATTCTACCTTGAATGCTTTCTTCAGTGCACCCCATGAGGCTATGGAATATGCATCAAGTTTTGTAAACCAATCTATTGCTATGCCCCATAGCATTGTTGGGAACTGTTATGACCTTTTCATAGATCACCCCATTCAAAATGGGAACCTCCTAATTTTTGCTCCGTTCCCGTCTTTTGGCTTTGGTCTTCCTATTGTCTCTCTTTTGCTTTGTCTGTCTTTTCGGGGATGTGCCCATCTATGAGCTTAAACTTGAAATTTTGGCTAAGTCTGAGAATTAGGGTTTGCTTTCTTCTGGTCAGTTTGAAGTCAAATTGAGTGAGTAAATTGAAATTTGAGTTTGACGCTGCAGTCAGTAAGCTTCCAGCAGGTCCCTGTTGTGACCTTTTCACACATCGCCCCATTCAAGATGGGGACCCCCTAATTTTTGCTCCGTTCCGGTCTTTTGGCTTGGGTTTTTCTCTCTCTCTCTCTGTCTCTTTTCTGGTGTCCGTCTTTCGGGGGGTTGTGTACGTCATTGAGCTTAAACGCGAAATATTGGCCAGGTCTAAAATTAGGGTTTCATCTTTTCTGGCCAGTCCAAGGTCAAGTAAAGTCAGAAAATTGAAAATTAAACTTAACAATGTTGTCAGCAGGCATCCAGCAGCCTTCCAGCCAAATTTCATCAGATTCTGAGGTACTTACTATTTTAGTAAACTAAGTATGGTCAGATTTTGAGATTCCGATCATCACACTGCATTCAGAGTATATCAGACTGCTTGCGAATTTGAGCAAAAACGGACAACTTACTATTTTAGCAGTCCGCTTCCTACATGAATTTCGTGGTCCAGATGCAGATTTTCTTTGCATGTCCGGATATTCCTTCTGGGTTTTGAGACCTCTACGATGTGCAACATGCGCGAGATGACCACCGGATCGGCCTTCCAGGCTATTTTTAGGTTGATGTCGCAGCTTTTCTTTGTCGTGATTCCCGATGGGTTTTTCGAGAGCTTCGCGATGGTGTGACATGCAAACGAGGATTCTACTCAGTAAGGAACTTGCTATTTTTAGCAGTATGTCCCGGCAGCCGCCACCCAGCAGTTCAGATTCACGAGCTGATCGCAGTGTTGCAGAAACGAAGGCAAACGGAGATCTTTTGATACGATGCAATGCAAACAGTTTCGGAGCCTAAAAATAGGCATCAAAAGTCAAAATTCAAAACCGATAAACCATCGGACGTCTTCAAGACCGGGTGAAATTTCAGGTCAAACGGAGCACTTACTATTTATAGTAAGTCAAATTGGAAACGTGCTAAAAATAGTAAATCAGTTGCATGCGTCAGTGTCGGCAGTAAGGTCACGTGGTGAGGATCGCCTCATCCAAATTTCAACTCGATCGGAGCTTGGGAGCTATCAGAATCAAGAGCTTACTATTTATAGTAAGCCACCCTCAGAAACAGGCTATAAATAGCAGGGTGATTAAAAGTTGCAGTGTTGACAGGTTAACAGGGCATGAGGATGCTATGTTTAAAATTTCAGGCCATTCCGAGCTTCAGAAGTCCAAACTCAGAGGACTTACTATAAATAGCAGGGCACGTAAGCTGGCGAGGAACGCGAAAATTTTCTAAGTCTGGAGTCTCGTCCGGCAGGCATGAGGAAATGCGCCCAACTTGCAAAGAGTCAACAAGGTCAAAGATCGTTCATCCACCACCCAGGCCAAAATGCGCCCAAACTGGGCCATGTGAGGACAAAAAACGGAAGTCGAAGAGTCACCCAAAGATGCTAGAGATTTCATCCGCCACCCTCATTGAAATGCGCCCATCCTTCTCTTACATCAAAATGCGCCCATCCTTCTCTCACATCAAAATGCGCCCATCCTTCTCTCACATCAAAATGCGCCCAACTTGCATGCTTGTCCTCCTCACCCCCCTAAATGCGCCCAAATGAGCTCACATGAAGACAAAAAACGGAAGTTGAAAAGTCACAAGGCATTTGCAAGTTCATCCTCCTCCACACTTAGAATGCGCCCAAGGTGAGTTAAGTGTGATATGCGCCAAGGGTGGTGAAGGAAAGGTGGTGGGCGTGATTTTTTAAATTCCCTCTCAAGGTGTGATATGTGCCTAAGGTTATAGGTGTTGGAAATATCTTGCTAGGCGTTGAAGGTGATGTGTTGTTAGAAAATGCTAGGCGTTGGAAAATATTTGAAAGTGTGGAGAATAAAATATCAAGTATGCGCCAATGTTTGAAGGGAGTTATAAGGTGATTTTAAAAATCTTGAAGGAGTTGAAATATTTTGAAGTGTGTTAAGCGCTCAGGGGAAGAAAATAAAATATTTTCTAAGTGTTGAAAATTTGCCTAGGCGTTGGGCTTTTTAATGAATATTTTCCAAGTGTGAAGTGATACGGGATGAAGATGAAATGTGCAAGGCATGCCGGGAATGAAGTTGATATAAAAATTTTCTAAGTGAAAATTTTCTCTCCGTTGGCAATCAAATTTTTTTCTAAGGCAAGATTTCAAAAGTGCAAGAGGATTTTAAAATATTTTCTAAGGAAAATTTTTTTTCCTTGAAAAATATGCCTAGAGCTCAGAGTGATAAATTTTCCGGAGCACGAGCAACTTTTCTCAGTGATGGAGTCAGGGACAAGGATATTTCAAGTTCTTCAAATTTTTTCAAGAAGTCAGAGCAACACAAAGTGATCACAGGCGAAGAACGAGTTTAAATGATGAAAATGATATTTTTCTAAGGTTCGAAATTTAAAAATTTAAATGAACCCGTTCGTTGGGTACCCATGGATTCGAGGCATTCTGACGAAAATTTGCTTTTGGGTACTGGACGTTCGTGATGAATGATGGATTTCTAAGTCTTTCAAGCTTCGCCGACACTTTTTCAGTGAAGAGTTTAATCAGTGCTTGAATTGTGAATTTTCCTAAGGGAGAATTTTAAATTTTCTAAGGCAAAATTTGAATAAAATGAGTTTTCAGAGTGAATTTTCTTCGAACGATGAATCTAAAGGGAATTGCCTAGATGATTTTGATTAAACTCTTCGAAGATGAATTTTCCAGAGCAGATGATGAAGTTAAAAATTCGAATTCAAGTGACAGAGCTCCGGCTGGTGAGTTAAAAGAAGATGAATTAAATCAAATTTTCGAAAGCAAACTCTAGAACGCCAGTCAAAGTCAAGTTTCTAGAAGAATAATATTCCCGACGACTGGAGACAAGTGTCAGAAACACCAGAGAGGGAAAATTCGAATTCTTGAAGTGGAGTAGTGGAGTTTAATGGCACTGGCTAAAATTAACGTCTTCTAGAATTTGAATTTTAGCTATAAAATGAGCAAGTTTTTCACTCATTTTCACAACTGGAAAAGGCGAATTTGCTAAGTCTAAGTGAGCTTGGAGAAGTTTGAATTTTGCTGAAGTAGAGTTTGCTGAGAAGGAGATGCCTTAAGTGCTTGAGGAGGTACGCCATTGCTGAAGATTATAGTTGCTTGAGGAGGTACGACTTTGCTAGTGGCTGAAATCTGATTCATTGAAGTAAGTACGCCGATTGCTAAGAATTTGGATTCAAACTTGCTTGAGCTTAGTAAAGTAAAACGCCATTGCTGGAGTAGAATTGAAAGATACGCCTTGTATTGAGTTGAAATGTTGAGAACTCAAAAATACGAAAGTGCTAGTTTGTGAGATTGCTAATTGATGGTTGGAAGTGCAAAGTTAAGAAGTTTGCTATGTGCTGATTGCTGTTTAAAATTTGCTGATTGCTGATACGAAGTAGTTGAAGTTGAAATTGCTGATTGCTGATTGAGAAGTGAGGTCATCAGAGTTCACTTAGAAATCTGTTCTAAGTGTCGGAATTTGAACTTATTCAAGAGAAGAAGCTGAGGTTTGCAAACATGAAAGATATTGCAGCTTCTAGAATTCGACTGCAGCCCCTATCATGCCTTATTTTATTAAATTTAATTGCTGATGAACGTTTGTTATGTTGCAGATGGCTGAAGCGAGGACAACCGGAAAGGACAATGGTGCCTCAAGACAAGCTACGATCAAGAAGCTGAGCAAAACGTTCATGCCAGAGTCAAAGTTCATTTCGAAATTGGGCAGGTTGACAGACACGAACTTGGGCGCCGTCAACCTGGAGACTCTCAAGAACAGGCTGTTCGGGATTGGAAGTCATCGGGCTTCGGTCACTTCGCACAACATCGTCCGGCGGACTATGGCGCTTCGCCGGTTTTTCCGCCAGCCTATTCGTTCGAGTTGATTATGGAGTAAGCCAATCGTTAATGGTGAAAGAACACCGGTCGACACGCCACCGATGGCTGGCACTTGCCAATCTCACCCGCAGCCATTATGAAGCTTTTGGGATCCTGCAGGCATAGAAACATGATTTACAAATCCAGGAGCGAAGCGAGCGGATGTATGCTTCGCTTTCTCGAGATGCATGGATACACCACCACCGATGAGCACCAAGCCGCCTTGCGAAAATGGCCGTCAAACGTATCATAAAGGACTTGAAGCAGAATATTGTGATCTTATCATGTTGCCGGAAGCAGGTTGGTGGTTGCCTCGCCTTTGGTATATTTTTGAGCCTTGGATGTTTTATTACATCAACCTGGTGTTAGAAGGCAAGGATTATGTCAATTGGGCTGAGATGATCAGCGACAATATACATGAGCAACTCCTGAGCTTGCGAAGGACTAAAACGTTTTACATGAGCTCCTATCTCATTTACATGTTGGCACGGATGACGAGGTACAGAGGGATTTCTTACAAAGAACCCATCGGTTGTGGCTCTCACCAGTTCAAAATTCATGAGGCGTGTACGCAGTTACACCTTTCGAGCACAACTTATTATAAACGTGTCAACGATTCATTCACCATGTACATCACGAGGCTGCTTCAGGAGAGGTTACAGTGCAGAATCTCTAGAAATGCCCAGGAGCCAATTGAGAGGTATGGGTGCTGGTTTATACAATTTCCAAGATTTTCATACATTAGGCTGCAAGGATTTTCTTCATACCCATATAGGCTGCCTAAGTACCCAACAGACAGAATAATAATGCTAGAGATAGCTAGACAGTTGCTGGCCTTTGACAAAATCCAAAAGAAAAAGAAGAAAGGAGGGATAGAGTTTCCAGTTGTGATGGGCAACTCGGACGAGGTTTGTCCTTCGATACAGGCATGTAGAGAAGCTGAAAGTGAGCTTCAATTTCATCATTTCTCATATCACACAAGTAGACAACACTATGACCCACACCATAACATCAACTGGGTGTTGTCAGAGGAATTCAAACACAAGGCCACCATTGAGGATTACTGGGCTGATGCAATTGATGAGATTGAAGTGAGGAAGAGAATGTTCTCTTGGTTGCCGATTACTCTGATCAGGGAGTGTGAGGTAGTTCCGGTTCCGGACCAGGTCAATGAGGACATGGATGTTGTTCATCCAGACTATGCAGCTGTTCGGGATACTCCACTTCCGCCTATAGATTGGTCAGAGCCCGAGGTTGCTGATCTTGATACTCTTTCCATCCCAGTTATGACATTCACCAGGGCTTGGGTTGATAGACGGGTGAACAGATTGAAAAGTAGGTCAATTGCCTTAACCTACAACTTAATGGGAGATCACAGATTTCACCAATGAAGGAAGAACAGATCACAAGAGACCGTGAGTCCGTAAAGAAAGAAATAGTTCAGCTTTAACCCACGAAAGTTACAAAGGGTGCATTCCTTTGGAGACACGCTTCCGCTACGCCGTGAGGTGTCTTTATTTGCTGACGTGAGGGTTACAT
>VDFB02159002.1:0-10688 GCA_007258455.2 Sequoia sempervirens | reverse complement strand
CCCAAAACAGTTTCTCAAGGACCAGAATGCAACTTATGCCTTGGGATTACTTGTAATTGGTGCATGTGATTAAAGACGCATCAACACAGTTGTATTCTTGTGTGGTCCATTATGTCTTAGTCTTCACGGGAACACATCCAACCAAAGATAAAGCTTGAAAAAATAATTACTACAGACACAAAAAAAAAAGATTTACTCCTTTAATCTCGTAACTTGGATGTTATTCTCACAGAATTGTAATCCGAGTGTTATTATCAGAGATGAACTGCATGCACATACAAATTTCTTGTGTGTTGTCTTTTTATATTATTAGACTTAAACAACCTTCACAAATTCATTATTATTAAAATACTTTAATATGGTACCCACAATTCAGGGTTTTAAAGACAAAAAGTGGCAAATATAGCAGAGAGATGCCTAGCATAAGTATAAAGATTTCCTCTGTCATGTGCACAGAAAGATTGTCTCAAGAAAAGAATGCACACATGCTAATTAGAAAAAGATTCACATCTAATTGAAAATTTCCCAACATCCTTTTGAATATTTGGCCTCTCTTGGATAATCAAATATTTTTACTATAAATCATTGCTTTCAAGAGGCTAATGTGGAAGCTTCTTTTCTTTCCAATTATGTGATTAATCAAGATGATAAAGTCATTATTAATATCCCCACAAGGCATGGAACAGTTTGATAAGTAAATTCAATCTCATTACACCTCACACAGAGGAAATAACAACTAATGATGACCAACCACATCAAAAAGACAATAGAAACAACCAGGCATAAGATTTGGTAGATGAAAGATTGCCATTCCTCATTCTTGCAATCATTTGAGCTGGCAAACACATGATAATTGAACTAAAATTCCATCTATAAATAGTGTAGCTCCCTTATAATGGGTTGAATCTTTTTTGTTAAAACTTGTAGCACATCAAATCAAGGGTCTGATTTAGAAACTTGTAAATTTTTTGAAGCTCAATATAAATGGGAGTGGGGAACAAGTCCAAAATTAACAAACCAAAAAAAAGAGAAAAAAATCAAAGCAAAAGGAATCTAAATGAAATATAGAAACTTTATAAACTAAAGAGAAAAGGAAAACTTCAAGCATGGTATGAAAGCTAGAACTGCATCTCACCTTCAACTATTGACTATGTAGTTTAGACTCATTGAGAAGAAGAGAATTTTGAACCGCCTCAAGCTCCGAAAACTCAACATAAGCATACTTGTGCCTTTAATTTATAACTACCCTACATATAGCAAAAAATGTGCAAGCAATATATCTTGTAGTACATAGAAATAAGCAACATGATGAAATACCCTTTTGGCTGACCAAACTTGTCTGTCAAAATTGTAACTCTATTAACTATGCCACAAGATTGAAAATGTTGTTGTACTTCCTCTGGAGTGCATGAGTAATCAACTTGAAATTGCTAGGAATGCATTTAATATATTTTCCACCGAATAGTGTGTGAAAATTTGACTAAATAAAGAAACTTAATAATCTCATGATACTGAACTTTTGAAATCACTACAAATTTAGCCTCTGACAGATAATGATGATAGTTCAAACGATATATTTTGAGCTTTAGAAGTAAAAATAAAATGAACAGCCAATATAACACCTACAGTGGCTATGGGCATATGCCCTATACTGCCACCTATCAATTTTTGGAAGAAAAAGATGCATTAAATAGGTATTGGCCATTTTATCATGTAAGACAATCTAGATATATTATAGTTTCTTGAATGCCAAAAATTAATAGTGTCTGGAAATTCAACAAGCTTTTCATCTTGCAGCCTTCA
This sequence comes from Sequoia sempervirens, assembly GCA_007258455.2. Taxonomy (NCBI): domain Eukaryota; kingdom Viridiplantae; phylum Streptophyta; class Pinopsida; order Cupressales; family Cupressaceae; genus Sequoia; species Sequoia sempervirens. The sequence goes on along the minus strand of VDFB02159002.1, from coordinate 8,885 downwards.
CAACCAGGGAAAGTTGTGATTACTTTTGGTGATAATAAAAACATAACCCTCAAAGTGTCATCTTTATGCCACCTTCTATAACAATAGAGATGATCAATAACCTACAAAATTAAATTAGATTATTGATACTTGAGCTAACTAAACTAAATTGAACTTAAATAATTGCTACGATTCTCCAAAGCTACCAAAATGGCACTAGCCATTGAAAAGCTAAATCCTAATAGTTTGAATTTATTTTTGAGAAGATAAATTTTAATTTCACTTTCTCTCAAACTATTCAATCAAAAGGTAGTTCATGAGTAAACGAGAAGATAAGTCTTTCTTGCAAGTGCCAATTTTGAAAATTCTTGGAATCCTATGGCTAAGGAGGATATCTTAATAACCACAATTTTATTAATGAACCTTAGATGCACCACAAATATAACTTCAGTTTAAATACAAGAAATTATATGAAAAAATAAACCAATTTTCTCAAGTAAGGCAACAATCTAGTCAAAAAATCCACTAGTATTTGATTATGCAATAGTTATAGTGTAGAATCCAATGCACAGACAATCCAAAACAAGACTCAAATGAGGATATAAATCAGAAGCAACAAAAAAGAAGATCAGGCTCAATTCTAAATTCAAATAGTTGTACTCCCAGAACTTAATATTGGTTACACAAGGTTCAAGGGAGGTGCCTTAACTGTAACTCATCAATAGCTGCATAGAAAAATGTATTCCAATAAACATTTCCAGTATAATGGAAAAAACTGATTTGTGCTAGTTTCAAATTTTCTTAAGTACATAGGATTGTAAAGATCTTAAGACTATGTCACACGTTGTAATTTAGGATAGAAATGTTTCTGGAATTACATTACATCTAAAATACACTTTTAATCCGTGAAATACATAGGTTCAACAACAAACATTTCATTGTATCTTGGAGACATTTATTCATACATTTCATATCTCTTGAAAGAATTTTTAAATTTGGCTTTGGTAAAAACCAGTTTTGGTTTATAACTAGCACTTGCACCAGGGGGTGCAAGGGTTATGCTGATAGGAAAATATATAGAATTAAACATAAAGAATAAGTGGTTTAAAACATATACAATGTTGGTTGAATTATATAGAACATAATTCCAAATCTTGCTTTATGTAAATGTGGAAAATTCCATTTACAATCTAAAATAACACAATAGAGATGCAATGGAGTTTATCTTCTTCAAACTAAGATGCAATGGAGGTCATATTCCTCTTCCAATAGAGGCATCTTTCCTCTCAATGTTGAGCAACAATAGAATTTGCTTCTTCCCCAGATTGTGTTAAAACAAAAGTGGTTACATCTTCCTCTTGAAGTTGAGCTACAATATAAGTGTAATGATCTATGGACGCTTCCACAACATTCAACGATCTTTCAAAATTCTAGAAGAAATTTACTATATTCTTGAAGAAGAGTAGAGCTAAAGGTTTTGTTTGACAAAGTAATTAATATGAAAAGAATTGGGGCAGGTTGTACACATATTCCACTTGTACTTTACTTGAAAGGAGTCCAACTTCTCTTTGTATACAATATTTTTTTGTGAACTTTCATCATTTTGTGGAGGTGATTGTTTTGAAATATTTGTTTGGCAGTCATCATAAATTTAGCAAGAAGGATACCTTGTCTATAGAATTGTTGTGCTCTGTGGATGGAATACATACTATATATTTTTTGCATTTTAATTTGATGGCTAAATTTCCCTTTATGAAGTGGCTTTTGGCTTATATGTCACAAACGAGGGATATTTCTTCTGTCAAATTCTCTTAAATTGTACCTTATCCCTCCCATTGGGTACACCTCACTTTGAATTAGATGTGGTATTTTACCCAATTCATCATTCAACATTTGTACATGGGAGCATGTAACATGTTTCCTATGGATTTAAACACAGATATCAGCTCTGAAAGCTCTTACTATTTATCATTTGACCTCATCCCAATTTGATGAACCATCTTTGCATATTTTTCTTCTATAAGAATTATAGCTTAATAGTTACAATATGGGACAATGTTGTGGCTGTAAGTTTTTGTGTAATAAAAACTGGTAATTTGAATCATCAATATTTTAGTTATTGTCAAATTGATAGTCCTAATGATAAAAGAAGGTCTAATAGTTATTTCCTCTTATCACAATAACTAAGATAAAAATAGGCTTGGATTTTGGCTCTTATTAGGGATTTTATAGTCATGATTAATGCTTGTGCCAAAGAAGTGATGCTATGCGAGTTAAATCAACACTTGCACTAAAAACAACACTTGCATGAATAAAGTTCACCTACACAAAACAAATTTTTCTTGTGTAGGCTAGCACTTGCATGATTTAGACAAAGTATGATGGCAAAAACATCTCTAATTTTTTCTTATGGGATTTTCTACAAGAAAAATCAATTCAGCTTGAAAAATCAAAGGTAATCAAACTTGATTGTTATTATTCATGTGAAATTGGTTATTTTAAATCTATTAGCAAGAATCATATTTGGAGGTTGTTTTTGGATTTATGATAACTATCTTGCTTGTAGACTAGGTTTACCTCTTCCATTTTACTCTTCAATCCACCAAGCTGAATAGTAGGAAAGAAGAAGGATTAGCATAAGGAGACAAAGGAGATCTTTACAGGGTTAAAGGGAATCTAGTTGGAGTCCCATCTTTTTGCTACTTCATTTCTTAGTTCTCAGTAGAAAAATTCCCTTTCATTCAATTTTAAAACAATTGAATAGTGTTTCTAATACATTTGGTCTCCATGTGAATTGATAGTATTTATATATTAAAGTAGGCAATAATTTATTAGGATTAGAGTCATGCCATTGTAAATGCATTTGATTTGTAAATGCATTTGATCTCTCATGAATTTCGAATGAGATTTTTTGAAAAAAATCACTCACTAGGGCTTGCACATCAAAAGGAACATAATTACAAATTGCATTGGCATTGAAACTTTTTAACTTGGAAAATTTGGATAAAACTTCTTGAATCCCCAGTGATGAAAAAAAGCCAAATCAAGTTTTAATCTGAACTACTCAATAATAATTAGTCTTAGGATATGTCTGCAATAAGGTATTGGAACGAGATAGCCCACAACGACAAAACTATACTAAAGTATTGGAATGGGATAGCCCACAGTGACAAAACTATAGTAACTATCATCGCATTGTGAAAAAGAAATAGGCAAATATGATTAAAATTTTGACAAAATATTCTATATTAAGCTAGAATATTTATATTTTTACAAAATGTCTAAAAAAGGGTCAAAGGAGCCCAACATTGAATATTAAATGGTGGCCTACCTATTGTTGCCAATATACCAATTAAATGTTTGATTTTCTATGCTCACAATTACCACAAGAGCATTACAGTGAACCTGCAACAAATTCAGTTTTTAAACAAGGAATTAATTAACACAATTGTAATAAAAAGGTAACATCAATTTCATCAAACATGTCAATGCACAAAGACATGGACTACGTAATACTTGAAAATTTATCAAACATGTCAATGCACAAAGACATGGACTAAGTAATACTGAAAATTTAACAAGTATCTAGAAAATAGCATCAATATTATTCAAAGGATTAGGCTGCCAAATATGGAAGGGCTAGCACTATTCTCTTAGATCTTGAGTTCCACTTCTAATAAGGTGAAGCATCTTTCTTTTCAAAAGATGTTACACATGCCCATTCACATACTAAATAAAAACATAAGTTACATAGAAATTCAAGGTCTGCTTCTTGCCACTAAATAGCTAAGTTTTATTAACAACATGGATCTCAAGCAAAAAAATCCATACGCGTTTGAATTTTAATAACTAAAATATTGAACTGTAGAAGCTGATATGACAACTATAAATGTTTCAGCACATAAAGATAAACAAGCAAAGATCAATCCAAAATCATTCAATCATTTGACTTTGTATGTTGCAAGATGATTTCCATCGATGATGCACAATAGTTTGACCAATTATAGAAAGGCCATCATCTCTGTGTTCTTTCATCCTCCAAAATCAACCAGCAACAACAATAGTGATTATTATTTCAAAAGCAACAACTCCACATCAGGCCACAATGAAAACTGGTATAACTATTAATCTAACAGATTGACTTCTAAATTTTCAAGAATTTCTAGCACAATTCATAGCATGCAGAGGGGGATAAAGTATGCATCCAGAAAAATGTAAACAAGTTGTGAATCAACAAGCTGCACATGATTTTAAAAAAAAAACTAACTGTAACCACATTTCAGAATCAATAATCAAACTCTAATTTGACTGTGGTACAAAGTAACTCTTTTAAATCTTACCAATAGATTATTCAACATCTTGACATAACTTGTCTACTGTTAGATGAACAACAGTCCCATAACAAGGTTTCAAATCTTGGAGAGAAATGAAAACATGCCCAAAACTCTTACAACAATCCCATTTTCTGTCACATTCCCAATTAGAAGCAGAAACCACTCAGCTGACCTATGCCTAGAGGGTTTCACTGTATACTTAGCTCTATTAAGTCAATAGAAATCAACCAAATGCACTATATTTTGGCATTTCTTCATTTAGTATTCCTTAATATCTGAGATCTCTGATTATATTTTGAAAGAAAAATGTGTTGCAACAAAGACTACATGAGAATAGTGTTGCAGCTGTGATAGGTTGCCAATGGAATCAGGGAGCTTATTTAAATGTCCACACCCTTCTATGTTGAAGTGTTGCAGCTGTGACAAGTTTCCAAACGAATCAGGGAGCTTATTTAAATGTCCACACCCTTCTATGTTCAAGTGTTGCAGCTATGATAGGTTGCTAATGGAATCAAGGAGGTTATTTAATCAGGGAGCTTATTTAAATGTCCACACCCTTCTATGTTCAAGTGTTGTGTTACAGTTGTGATAGGTTGCTAATGAAATCAAGGAGGTTATTTAAACTGTGACAATATTTGATTTTTAAATGCTACAGTTGTGATAGATTGTCAGCAGAATCAAGGAGGTTATTTAAACCTTTAAAATTTCCTATTATATTCAAGTGCTGCAGTTGTGAGAGGTTGACAATGGAATTGGGGAGGTTATTTAAACCTCAACAAAATTTTATTTTCAAGTGCTGCAGATGTGATAGGTTGCCAATAGAATTTTTTTGATAGTTGCATTTGTTAATTTGTTTAATCTCTCCAATGCTCTTTGAAATTTGGTTGTTAGAATGGCTGGTCTAATAAAGGCCATGATGCCATGTTGTTATGTTAAACGTGAAAGCTACAATTTGTAGCAAAGCACTTAAATATACTTGTAGATTCAGGTCTATACTATTCAGGAATGTTTGTCTAGCATGACATTGCTCTCTTTGCAGAATATGATAAAATGCTTCTACACTTTTCAAGAAGATAATTGAAATTTATAAGGAAAATCGCTTGTTTATAAACAAAGAAACAATGACTTCTATTTAAACCTAAAGCCTTGGCAACTTATCATTTCGATCTAAGTAAAATGAAGCTTGGGTGTGCCTAATACAGTGGAGGAAACATGTTAGGATTTGCATTTTGTAGGGATGTGAGCAGTCTAGCATGTTAAAAGAATATCAGGTCAAAGGATTGTCTGTATGTTATGTAGTGGTGGTGTCCACTTTCTCCTCTGGAAATTTTAGGCTACTGGGCATTTGGCAACAAGGAAAAAAGAATCATCTTCAACAATTTTGTCCCATCTGAGGGGCCTCTATTTCTTCCCAAATGGTTTTTAGTCATGGAAAACTTGTTTGTGTTTCTCCAAGTATCTGCTGTTGGAATGGTGAGACAATTGAAGAATTTATTGCAGTTGTTCAGTTATTAATTCGGTACAACTTTGAAATGTTTCAAAGAAGAAAATAAGGGTGAAGTGCATAGTTGAAAGAAGATAAAAGTTTCTAAGAGTTAAAGTAGAGTCAAAGAGATTAGATCTATTTAGATCCCACTACTCTATAAAATCTTTGGGATTAATTTATCCCCACTTCTCTTGAGCAAAACTAAGAATCAATTTGTAGAGATAAAATGTTTGGGATTGTAACTTATCAATCCATCATCAATTGTGAGTAGGAAATGGAATTGATTTGCTTTTGACATTGAACTTGCTAGGTCTATTTGCAACTAGCATTTGAAGTCCTAGAAAAAAAAATGCAGATGTTAAAATGGGAAGATTTTCTCAACGAAATTTGTTACCCAGATTGATTTTAAGGACAGTAGTAGCCATTGCCACACTTTTGGTAGAAATGTTACCTTTCTTTGGGAATGTTAATGCAATGATTGGTGCTTTTGGGTTCATGCCATTGGATTTTGTCTTACCTATGGTTTAGGGTTGTCGTTAATCACCATCAAATTGTAGAAAATCACATTGGGCTCCTAATGTTTATTGATCAATCCATCAATGAGATTTAGGGTAGAACACCTATGGAATTAGGAAATTTGTATTGAAATCACAAACCATAACTACTTTCTTTTAACAGGTAACAAAAACTATTTATTTAATTTCATTTCCAAAGTGAATCTTCAATTAAATTTTATCTTTAATTTTCTATCGATGAATCTCTTGAACCTCTTATAGGTGCAAGTGCTAGTATTATTCCATTACTAACATTTCTGACTTATTTCTCCGGGAAGATGGAATGATTCCTTTTTGAAAGAAATCAATGGCTTAAAATTATGTAAAATAATACTCCAAATGCCACGCCATCCACTTGAAGTTTCATGCTAGGCTAAGGTATAGATATTGGAAGCTTTGAGGAATATTCATTTTATTTTTGATGACTCAAAACTCCATGCCCAACTACCTCACAAGCTGTAAATTAATTGACCTTTTTATTTTCACTATGTTTTGCTTCAAAATTTAGTAGCGTTTGGTTTGTGGTCTCACATATGAATCGACACCAACATGGGAAGGCGTATTGGCAGGGAAAATGAAATTTTATTTATTGGATTAACCACACTTCAGCTAGTAGATACACACCCCACTTCTCCAATTTGGCGATCCAGGGTTTTGAGTATGTTTTTAAAATGAAAATTATGGCCAAGCTCCTAATACTAAGCACATTTAGGTTTTAACATGCATCCTTGAAAATTACAGAAGATCCTAATACTAATACTGAGCACATTTAAATTTTAATATTAGAGCATCCTTTACCTGCAGATTTTGCCATTTTCCCCGCTACTATTGGTTTCTCCTCTCACAAACTCTTCCTCACTGCTATTGGTTTCACCTCCTCCAAACTCTTCATCTTTGGTTTTGACCTTTCACTTCTCCTAGCGAGCTGCAACCTGAAAATATGGTTTCAACGAGGGGTTTAGAGTATGTTTATTAAAATGAAAATTATGGCGCCCATTATGCCCGCCCATTAAGCCCTCTAATTTTTTTTTGCAATGGAATATTAATAATATAATATAAATATTATATTATATTATAATATAAATATTATTAATATAATATAATATTATAATATTATATAATATAATATAGTATTATATAATATTATAATATTATATTATAATATAATATTACATAATAATATTATAATATATTAGTTCATGTGCTATTAGGAATTATTGTCTATGTTAGAATGGCTAGATTTGGCTCATGGGCCTTGACACTTGGCAAGTGAGAAAACAAGCATCCAGAAATGCCTCCCTGGAGCAAGTGAAGGACATTCAATTGGAAAGGATGGGCTCTTCTTTTAGGATGGCATGCATAATTATACAGTTAAATTTGGAGTACATGAAAGATGCCTTGTGAGAAACCCGAAGCAGTGCTAGCCTGCAGAACACATCCAGAGATAACGATTGAGTACAAACATTTAAATTTTATAATTGGGAATTTGGCAATAGTGGAGCTGAAGACTCGTTTGTATTAATTGAACTGCCTATGTGATCCACCCAATTTGCAATTGAAAGGAAAATGTGGAATAAAAATAAGAGCCGACGATAAATGTGGATTCAGGTTATCCCTCTATTTATCAAGCAAATAGATATAACAATGGGCATCAAATTAATGGATACGCCAATCAAGTTGAAAAGGTCCAAGAAGGAGGTTGCATTTCTCGGCTTCATCTTGGATAAACGGATCAAAAATATTTGTCACAATAAGGACATTCTGTGTTTGGAAGCAGTGAGAATGGTGCTTGGGAAGGCATACTGCTTCTCAAGCAATCGCACTAGGGCTAATTCAGACATTTCTTCCAGGTTTTTGGCGTCACTAATTGACATGGATTTACCAAAGGAGAGATGTTTGCTATTGTTGTGTTGGGTTTTTAAGGGATCAATACTAGTTGGAGACATCGACACCATTGTAGTAGCTCTACCTGGATTTGGATTGCCATGGCCGGATGACATGGTTTGAATGTTTGATTGAGGCATAGAAGTGGAATGGCATCCTTTCATTTTGGACTTGAAAGGAGAAGAGTTGCAGCGTCATAGGCAGTGGGCATCAGTGGGTTATGAGTTCTTGAGCTAGCGGTTGGGTTTGGACGTAGTGGTCGGAATGGAATGGTGCCATGCCTTTGCAAACTTGGTGGGCTTCAGTCGATTCTATGATGATGCTTAGGTGATTGTGTTATAGGAGGGTGAATAGTATTTTGGTGTTTGGTGTTTTGTCTGCTTGCTTTCTCTATAATTTTCAAATTGATGGCAAAAAGCCAAATTTTGTAAATGGCCCTTATGGGGATGAATGGAACAGATGTAACATTTTTCTATTATCAATATAAATTTGCAGCTTCGGCTGCTATTACGAATCAAAAAAATAATAATATTATAATATAGTATATTATAAGTACTATATTATATTATAATATAAATATTATTAGTATAATATAATATAAAAAATATATTATAAATGGCTTGTTTAGGTAGGGGTCCCATTAGGGGG
>VDFB02159001.1:0-21899 GCA_007258455.2 Sequoia sempervirens | reverse complement strand
TGGACTATTGTTGCTTCATCATTGGACCTCATGGAATTTGAATCATGAAATTTTGACCCATGAGGCTCTTATCATAAACACGCTTAGGTGTAATAAATGCTAAGCAAAGTGCTAAAATGTGAAATTTCCCCTAAGGTACAATTTTGCGACATTACATTTTTCCCTCACTTTAGTGGGCTTGATTTTGGAAAAATCAGCCATAGTAAAGTAGAAAGGAGAAGAAACACTAGAAACTTGAAAAATTTATAGATTTGTATGCTAGAAAGGATACTATAGAGGACACAGAGATCAAGCAGGAAAGTATGAAAGATGCCCCCAACAATGGAACTCGACGTAAAAATACAATGTTTGTTATGAAAAATTGCACAAAATTTGGTTTGCAAAACTCAAAATTTTATGCTATCTCAAAAATTGGAAGAAACTACCAAGACGAGAAGAATGATCAAGATAAATTTTGGTGGTTTAGAAGAAAAATTTGATAAAGAGTGAGTATATGCCCCTCCTAAGTTTGTCCTTGGCCTAGTGGGGTAAAATTAAGAGAAATGGGGGGACCATGATCATTGAGAAAATGGGCCTCGGGGGGGCTATATATACCCAAGTGGTCCCCTAGACGGGTCATTTTCACTATTCACTATGGGAGTTTTGTTGATTTTTGTGAGAGAAAAGTCAACAAAATGCCATGCATATGATATTATCTAGAGCCTAGGCTAGACCAACTATGAGAGGATTTGTGTGAGGGCATCTAGGTTGATCAGGTGAGTCCTTAACTTCATTTTAGTGAATTGGATACACAGATGGATTGGTAGTTTTTCTCAATACATATCATAGGTGGCCTCAGTCGTTCCAATCCAAGGTCTTGTCCTTGACGCTTACCAGCTAGTTTTAGTGGGGTGAGATGCCCAACTCTTCAAGCTAGTTGTGTGTTTGAGGAAAATGTATGAGGATGAATGGTTGGAGGTCATGTAAAAGACAACTTATGCCACTGCCACCCGAGGAAAGAGGGATCAGGTGTCAATAGAGCTGTGAGTTTCCCTAGCCTGGAAAGATGCAGTTGTGACAAGAGAAGAGGGTGTTGAGTAGGAACATGACACTCTTCAAATCCAACTCAATGACCTCATAGAGAAGCAATAGGGGATCAACAACTCTAGGACATGCTCAAGGCGGTAGAGATCTGAATATCCTCCCTTGAGGGGGAGATCTGAGGCTTTTACGTAACACTTTATTTCTTGGTCAAAGAGGGCTCACTCCATGTCTAGTGTGCAACCCTAGCCATAGCCACAACCACAACCACCAAAGCTAGAGGGATGAGGGAGCCACATGCCTAGGGCTTAGATATCCATTTTGTATATATTTTTGTAGTGATGTTATATATTTTGTAGATCATTTGTGATGGATAGACATTTAGTGTACACATATACAACAACCACTTATTTTTTAATGACAGTAGCATGAACGTTACATGTACATGACATTAATATTTATATATACATGAGATACATATTTCAATATCCTGGTGTTCTTTAGTTTGTGTATGAATTTTAATTTCATGTATGACTATGGATGCTATACTTATAGATGTATGTTTAGATTGGATACTATGATGATTTAATAAACACACATGGATGCATGTTAATTAAATACAATGATGATCAACCTACATGGGTAGCTGAGTTGGCTTAAGTCTTGGGTTTTCTCTCCAAGGTCTTGGGTTCAACTTGGAGCCCTGAGCTCACTTGATGTGTGTGGCTTTTGGATGGTTGTGCGCATCCCAGGGATTGGTCTTTCCCTATCTCCTCCACTAGTCCTTCAACGAGGTCATGGGGCTAGGTCACAGGCCTACCCTAAGCAATAAAAAAAATACAATGATGATCTAATTGCCTAACCAAAATATGTAATTTAATGCATGGATACATAGCATAGTAAAAAACATGCATGTATGTCTCTCTCTCACATACGCATGGTTACATCATAAAACATTTTTTTTTTGTAATGTGTTAATGTCCAAGAATGTCAAAACATGAAACACTACAATCTTGAGGAGTGAACATTACACATGTGACACATAGACACTATACATAGTATCAACGAAGGTGCATTAAATTAACAGGGTCTTTTAGAGGCATCCCACCCATAGATGACAATCCATATGCACCAAAACCATACACGAAGATGAAAATATAAGGACCTAACCAAGTAGGAATGAACTTCCCCTTTTGTGTAGACAATACATTTGCATTTCTTTGATTCTCATAGAGAACCTACCATGAAAGTCCTAGGAAGAGGGTATGTGCAAGATCACCATGGAAAAAATAGGCCCTTAAGTGGCAAAAAAATCAAAAAAATCAGAGTTAGGCAGCTTCACATATAAATTTGAATAGTTATCTATATTATTTCAAAAATATGTAAGAATATAATTTTTAGAAAATTGAATGTAGTTTCTAAACTACTAGGTTTGTTTTTTAAAAAATAAATCTATTTGGTGAAAATTTGAAATTTCAATGTAGTAGTACTTAAACTTCAGGGAAAAATTAAGTAGGTATCTGTCTGACCACCATAACCACAATAAAATGATAATATTTTTTTATAAGATTTTAGATATAATTAGAGGACTCATGTCTTGATGTGATGCATAATTTTTTGTAACTTTTTTCCTAGTAAACAATTAATTATGAATTTCTTATTACAACTTTTCAAAAATATAAAAAACTTGTATGTCTGACCACCTTAACTTGGTCAAAAATTCATGAAATTCAATTTTTATTTATTTAATCCCATAGTATGTGAAGCATAGAATGTGACAAATGTTTTGGATTCAAAAAATGTCATACCATTTGAAAGTTATAGATGTTTTTCAATCAATCTATCAATTAGGACTTTAGTCATAATTTGAATAGAAAATGAATAATAATTACTTATTAAATTCAAAGTAAAGCATAGTTTATATTGGTGGAAAGCAAAGAATCTCCTTTAAAAACCCTTTCCGTTTCATCAATTTTGGGTTATTTTTTTTTTCAGCTACATACCCATCATATTGCCACTTTTTGGCCCATCATCATGGAATTTTGAACTCCAAAGGCATGATAGCTTTAGTGCTATATACGAGGTTGTAAGGTGATGTTCCCATCACCATAAAAAAACTCAAGCGATAGGCCCATAAAGCATATGTCAATTGAATGTGCCAATCCTTACCATGTTTATTCATTTTTTACGAAGAATGAGATTAAGAATTTTATTACATTCTTTTGATTGGCCATTAGATTGAGGATAATATTGTGTAGAAAATCTATGCTGAATATGAAAATTTTCCAAAAATTGCTTCACTTCCTTATTCTTAAATGGTGTACCATTATCAAAAACTAAGCTGGAAGGAAATCCAAAGTGAGAAATGATGTTATTTAGAAGAAAGCTACAAATAGCTGAACAACAATCATGGATCAAAGCAAGATAGTTTCAACCAACTTCATGAAGTATTAAGTAGTAATGATGATAAAGACATGTCCTTTAGAAGAAGGAGGTGATATTTTTCCAATAATATTCAACCCCCATTTTGTGAACCGCCAAGGAAAGGTCTGATTTTATAACTCTTGAGAAAAAACATGAATAAGCTGACTATGTTGTTCACATTGTCGACACTTCATGACAAAATTGAAGGAATCTTGTTCCATTATTTTCCAAAAGTATCCCAAGTGAATCAATTTTTTCACCTAGTATTTATTGCCAAAATTTCCACCCCCATAACCCAAATGGGCTTCCTTAAGGGAAAGGGGTATTTCTGCTTTAGTGAGAAATTGAAGAAGTAAGCCATTATAAGATTTTTAATAAAGAACATATAATAAAAAAACATAACAGACTGATGGATTTTGTATATGAGTGTGATCATTATTTGTCACATCATCAGGAAAGTATCCAATCTTCAGATAGTTGTAGATTTTGGAATACCATTCTCTCAAGTCTATGTGAGAACACATGAGAGCATTGGATTCAGGTTGTTCAAAAATAGGAGATTGAAGTATATGAACCACAAAGTGGTATTATTTCATATCCTTATCTGAAGGTACTAGGGAGGCAATGCTCATCATGGAATCCAAATGTCAGTTTCCTCTCCCAGGAACACTATCTATTGTGAAAGAGGAGAACCGATCAAGTAAGGAAAAATCTAGGTCTCGATACTGAGACAACTTACTTTACTTAGCTTGATAGGTTCTAATAATATAATTCATAATAAGCTCAAAGTCATCATGTATACAAATATGTTTTATGTTTAATGCAATTATGGCACACAATTCGACAATGAGGGATTTGTACTCAATGATGTTGTTGGTGCAAGTAAATTCTAATCAAAAGGAGAGAGGGATTGGCTTACCTTCAGGTGAGATTAGAACTACACCCACTCTAGAGCTAGTCTGAAATCTTGAACCATCAAAATACATATTCCACACAAGATCATGATTAATTGTGAAAATATCCTCATGAAGGAACAATTCTAGACCTAAGAAGGAGCCAGATGAGGGAACATCTTCCAGTTAATAGAAAACTACTTGACCTTTAATGAATTTCTGCATTACAAACTTTATGTCAAACTTAGAAAGCAAAATTACCCACTTCGCTAACCTCCCTCCAAGGTCAGCACTAAAAAAAATGTTTCAAAAGATCTTTTTCACAAGAAAATGTGTTTCAACATGAAAAAGATAGTGTCTTAACTTCTACGTTGCAAAGATGAGAGCAAGAAATTGTTTCTCCATGGAAGAGCAATGAGTTTCATAATCAACCAGGACATGACTACTGTAGTAGACTATTCTTTCTCTCCCAGCATCATCATACTGAGCAAGAAAATTTTCCAAAGCATATGGTGATGTGGCAAGGTAAAGCAAAAAGTGTCTTTCTTTCATAGCTAACATTAATATAGGAGGATTGGTCAAATAAGTTTTTATTGAATCAAAAACTTTTTGGCACTCCTCATCCTATATAAAGTTAACATCCTTCTTTAATAAACAAGTGAAAGGAAGGGTATGGTTAGCCAATTGAGATATATATCTACAAATTTCTTGAATCTTCCCTTGTAAACTCTGCAATTCAAAAATGTTCCTAGGCGGAAGCATGTTAACAACTACACCAATCTTATTTGTGTCAACTTTGATTCTATTATGAGAAACAATGAATCCCAAAAGCTTTCCCATGTCCACACTAAATAAAAAATTAAGAGGATTGAGCCTCATCTTATAGAATTGAAGCCTTTAAAAAATAAGATGAATATTTCCTACATGATCTTGACGAGTTATGGATTTTTCCAAGATGTCATCAACATAGTTTTCTAGGATTTTATGAATGAAATCATGAAAGATTAGTGTCATTCCCCGCTAGTAAGTCACTCATATATTCTTTAATACAAATGATATGACCACATAACAAAAAGTACCCGAAGGGGTAGTGAAGGTTGTCTTATACTGATATTCTAGGTTAATACAAATCTTCTTATATCCTGAGAATCCATCCATGAAGGACAACAAGGGATGGCCTGTAGTCGAGTCTACAAACATATCAATATTAGGCAATAGAAAATAATCTTTAAGAGAAGCCTTATTGAGATCATGAAATTCAATGCATAGACAGATATGACCATCAATTTTACTAACATCAATAATATTTAAAATCCAAGGCAAGTAGTTGATTGGACAAATAAAACCTAATTTTAATAGTTTCTCTATCTTAGTCTTACCTAACAAGGAAAACTTGGGATTGATCTTTCAGATCTTTTTCTTAATAGGGTTGGCATTAGGATATAAGACAATATTTTGAGCCACTATAGACTCATCAATACGAAGCAAGTCCTCATATGACCAAGAAAATATATCCAGATGAAAATGTAAAAGGTTGGAGTGCTCCTTAGCTTCTTTGGAAGAAAGGAACTTCTTGATCTTAATCACCTTTTTGAAATATTTAGGATCCATGAAAACTTTAGTAGTATCCCCCTTGAGGAGGGGATTTTAGTCTTTAGGATGAGTTATCAGGACACCATCATCTATATTTGATAGAAGGGAATCTTCATCCACATTCAAAATAGATTCACCAAAGTATCCCTATTTATTCAGGTGATATAGGAATCATCATTTATGGAATTGAAAAGAGGGAAAGTGGGAGTAGGCACCTAATAATTCCTCTAGTGCTTCCTCTAAGGAGAAAATTTCTAAGGGGACTCTTTTTTCCTTCACCCCATCCTTTATAACTTCTGGATGGACCAAATTAAGAGGTTCAACTAAAATCATATTAACACTCCACCAAGGTTTTTTCTTAGATTGTTGAATAAGGAATCTCAAACCCAAACAATGCTTATGAGGCTTAAATTAGATAGGGACTTGAATTCCTTTCTCAATACATCCAAGGCCTTTACACCCATAACCTTATTGAGTAATGAGCCTATATCCAGGACCATAGTGTGTTTGTAAAGCTTTGAAAGATAGTGGTTCTACGTAGAGGGAATCATTCCACCAATGAATGTAAAATGCATCTACAAGACCACAACCATCTTCCTTATCTGATTCAAAATTTTTAACTCCTTTAATGCGAGTAGGATTATCCTCCTTGGTAGGGTAATGACTGGTTTCCTAAATAGGATGACAACTTTCCTTCTCAACAAGAGTCTGATCAGTCTCCTTAATAGAGATGTTTGAAGTTATCAGAAGTTTAAGATGAATGAGATTCACTTTGTATTCTCTAATGAATAATTTGGAGAAGTCCAAAGATCCCCAATCATCACCAAGACATGAATTCAATTTAGAAGAAGAAGTAGAGGGGGAAGACCTAGGTCTTTCTTGTTTAGGTTTCTCCTCTTTGGTAACATTCACTTTGGGGAAAAATTCTATGGATGGTATCACTGAGGAACATGTCATCACATCAGAGGTTAATGAGGGAATACAATTCTTAAGAGTGGAAATGATCAAAGCTCGACTAGTAGCAGCTAGTTCACAAAGATGAACAACTTCTAGATCAACTTTAACTGTGACCACTTGATTGTTTGCTAAAAATTTCAAACAATAGTGTAGAGTAGAAGTCACAATACCCATAACATGAATCCAAGGTCACCCTAGGAGATGATTGTAATGTAAGGGGCCGTGAATCATATAAACCAAGGTGGGTAAGGTAACAAGGCTCAATCACAAAGGAAATATTATCGTGTCTAGGGATTTTTTGACCATTGTTATGAAATCCATGAATGCACAAAGAAGAAGAAGCTAAAGAAGAAGAATCAATCTCAACATTAGGTAGTAGATCTATATCACAAATATTGAGGGTAGAAAAGTATCAATGAGGGTACATCTAATACCAATACTATTAAGATTAACTATGACCATTAAAGGGTATGTTGTTTTTGCACATCCAAGGGTGGATGTTCTTGTAGATAGAACATGATATTCAGCGAATCTACACAAATATGAGCCATCAATACATTAATATCCATTGGCCTAGTGGAGGTAGGGAAGAGGATATTTTGGAAGGCTTCTTGAAGCATACCTTGGTAAACTAGAGTGGTCTGAAGCAAATTCCAAAGCAAGATCTTAGATGGAGTAACACGAAGTTGCTCAACAAGATCGTAGTCTCTAGGAGCTTTGATCATAGGTTTAGGTGTTGATGGAAGACTTGGATGAGAAGGTGGTAAATAGGTAGGAACTTGAGTAGGTTGAGGTGTAGGAACAAAAGGTTGATGATCCAAATTCTACTTATTTCTTCTTGTATTATATGTGTGCCCAACAACATTATAAGAAGTAGAGTCTGTGGCTTTCACAAACTTCTTATATAAATCCAATGAATCACTATGATATGGAACTACACAAATAGAATGAATCCTCTTAGTAGAGGGGCTAGTCAGAGTCAAGTAAACAATAGGTATCTTAGGCCTTGGAGAAGCCACAGAAACTAAAACATTCACCAACTCTTCATCTTGTAAGGAAGAATCTTATTAGGAATATCTACAAGTAGATGAAGATGCTTCTAAGAAATCATCTAGAGCATCATCTAGCATATTGAAATCATCCTTAGAGAAATCATTATCATAAAAATTAAAACATTGTAGAAAAAGATCTAACATGTTCACATCATGTTCACCAAAATGTGAGATAAGCAAGATTCATTGCTCATGAGTTTCTTTTTTCTCAAGAGAATACCAGGGAGTGCACTACCCTTAACCACCTCAAATATTATTGAATGAAGAAATTAAAAATACAATCATATATAGGATACTTATTCCATAAGACTACTTTATAAATTGAGAGAGCAAGGATTCAAGATTTCTTCCTCAGAAGGAATAGCTCTCGGCTAAAGGACTACAACGCGGTATCAGGACACCAACACAACATGTTAGAGTCCAAAGGATGTGCTGGAATCCAAGGAAAATAGAGAAGTCAACCTTGAACATAATAAATAGAACCCTACTATCTTGCATAGATCCAAGATCTATTTAGTAAAGTAACTAAACAAAAATTAGAAAGTGAAATAAAATACAAAGGGGAATTAAAAGAGAACTTACAAACAACCAAAAGTTTGAAACCCTCCTCCAAGATCCACTTTGGCAACCTACAAACAAGACAAATGAGGAGAAATTTTGGGGCTTCTTTGGGGCTTACTACAGTTAAACTCCATTTTGGTGTTCCCACCTCCATGAACAACCAGATAGATAGAGAGAGTAAAAAAATAAATAGTGGTGAAAACAATCCCCTCTTGAGGAGAACTCACACCACCAAATAGAAAATGAACAAAGTGATATAATTTATTTGCAAATAGATAAGAGTGATAGAGTCTTAACAATAGTCCTTGGCCCCCTCTTGAACACACAGATGCACTATTGAATGCTTGCTAGAGAGATTTGGCTATTGTAGGGACCTTTGTTTGATAGAGCTTCACTATAGAAGAGATGTTGCAAAGAGTAGAAGAGGTTGAGATAAGAGTGATATTTGAGAAGAGAAGTGATAGAATGGGATAAAACCCCCCAAAATGAGAGAAAAAGGGGAGTTTTTTTCTATGAATGGGTGGTAGGAGCTATTATACTCAAAAATTTGACTACAAGGACACATGTCATGAGTTAAGATTATGAGATTCCTCATTTCAAACTCAGAAAACCACTAGGATGCTAGCACATTGCGTAGATTTCCATGCGTCGTGCGGGCATCCAACACATCAATTTTTGGGAAACATGGTGATGGACTATTGTCGCTTTGTCATTGAACCTCATGGAATTGAAATCATGAAATTCTAACCCATGAGGCTCTTATCATAAATGTGCTTAGGTGTAATAAATGCTAGGGAAAGTGCTAAAATATGAAATTTCCCCTAAGGTACAATTTTGCAACATTAAAAAGAGTTTAAAAAAATATAATGTATCTTCGAAGGATTGAGATACTTGAGGAATAATCTAACGAATCTAATAATATTCACCTCCCCACCCCAATGTGTAAGAATAGTTTTTGTGTCCTCATGATGCATGAAACATAAGAAAATATTATTGGAATTTTTACAATACTCTAAAATGATACTTTTTACAATAGGAATGAATTAATTCTTAGAATGATAAATTGGTGTCTAAAGGATAACAAATAAGAGAGATTAATCCACTTGCAAGTCCAAAAAATCATCTATATGTTCCATAAACTCTAAGAAACACTTCATCATAAATGTGTATTTTTGTATTAAGGCTCCTAACAGACTACCTCAAACTAACATGGCCTAAAAAAATGAGGATACTTGAGGAACACACTAAGGTTTTCACTAGCATTCACCCACCTACTGGGAGATTTTTTATGTATTTGGTTTGGATCTATGGCACACATAAAAACATATGCCTATTGGAATTTTTGTACAATAATCTCAAATGATGTTTTTCACAATAATTTATGCATTCTTGGCATGGTCAAATGACCCCATGACAGAGATAAGAGATATTATTATGGAGGGATTCCAAATCCACTTATTGCTCTAGATAGAATTCTTCTGGATGATATGAACACTAAGAATTTATCTGTCATATATTGATAGTTTTCTTCTCTTAGGGATCTTAAGAAACTAACTTGAAATAATATAGCCTAGAAGGATAGGAGAACAAGGGGAAATTGAGGTCTCCCCTAACATTAAAGCACCCACCTAGATATTTTGCATAGTCAATTCATCCCCTTGGTGTAGAAAATGCATAATATGCTTGTTGGTATGTTTAAACCACTGTCAAAAGATTAGTTTTTCAAGAATACATTCATTCTTGGCATGGTCCATTGGTTTTGAGATTAAAAAAAATTAAGAAATTATTATGAAGGGACCTTAAAATGAATTTTTGAGGCTAGAAATAATATTTTTTGGTGCCATAATTTTTGGGAACTACTCTATAATAGATTGGAAATTTGTTTCTCTCAAGGATCTTAAGAGAATATCTCAAAATAATGTATTCTAGAAGGATTGGGAGGATGTCAAAATGAATTGAGGCCTCCTCCAACATTCACCCCCACACCTATATGTGTTGGAATAGTCAGTTTGGTCTAGAAACACACACTAAAAAATATGCATGCTGGCTCATTTACACTACTCTTAAATGATACTTAAAAAAAAAATCTATTCATTCTTGATAAGGTCAAATGATGTAAAGATGAAATTTTCTTAGACAAGTTATTGTGGAGGTGCCCTAAAATTTCCTATAGGTCTATTTAGAAATTTTTTAGGTTCCATGAAAATTGATTACTACTTCATCATATATTTAACATTTTTTTGTTCTCGGGACTCTTAAAATACTATCTTGAGATAATATAGATTGGAAGGATTAGAAGAATAGGGGGAAAATGGGATCCTCCCCTTGAATTTATCCACCTACATAGATGTGTTGGAATTTTTGGTTCAACCCATGATGCATGCAGTGAAAAATATACCTATTGATATCATTACATTTCTCTTTACCAACATTTTTTGGAAGAACACAATTACTAGGGTGAAGCCACATAAGTGGTTTACACTTTTGAAGAGGAAGGAAATTTCAAAATTTTCCCATTCCTCATATCAAATGGGTTCGGCACAACCCTAAGGCTCGACCGAACCATTGAATTGGTTTGGCCGAACCAATGAAATCCTCTATAAAAAATCATATTGAAGTGGGTTTGGCCGAACCTGGGTTCGGCCGAACCCCTTTAGTATGGCTAAAACAAAAAAAACTTTCATTTAATTTCTTTTTTTAATTAAATGGATTGGTGGTTCGGCCGAACATGGGTTTGTTCGAACCCTAGTTTGACTGAACCACCCCAAGATGTTCGACCGAACACTTGTTTGGCCGAACCACTCTTTTTTCACCCTTGCTTCCTAAGGCACCAGAATTGTTGAAAATTTTGCGTTTCGAAGCTCGATTTTAGAATGAAAATAGATAAGATCTAAAAAACCCAACTAGTATCAGGTTCCCCTCAAAACAAGCTATCCAACGAATATAATTTTAGTATGTTTTGATTATATTATCTTTCTATTTTTTAAGTTTTATTAAATATAGGTTTTTCATTGAAAATAAAACTCTCTATTCTGCACATGTGGAAAAATAGAAGATTATCAAAAAAAAAAATTTAAAAATATGAGTGCACTAGATATTGGAGTCCTTGATCCAACAAAAAAGAATTTCGATACATACGAAAAGTTATGCTATAATGGTCAGCCATGTCCGAATTGTCATTTGATTGACTTTGAAACTTGATTAAAGAAAAATATTCAATAAAAACTATCTAACCAAGTGGAAGCACTAGATATCAGAGTTAGAAATCTAAATTTGAAAAAATTGGAATTTTATCCTTCATGTAAAAAAATGCTATAATGGTAAGGCCACTTTTAAAAATGCTATTTTTGAAAAAACCAATTTTGTGGGAGATGGAAAAAAGTGAAATTTGATTCCAAAAAATTGAAAAAAATATTTTAGAATCTACAGACAAAATATGACAAGACTCTAGTTTACATCATCTTCAAATTCCTTACGGTTTAATCGCTATAGGTGCCCGAATGTGGAGATTGTGTTAAAAAAAAAAATATCAGTGTCCAGTTAGGCCAAAAAGTGTAAACCACTATTGTGGGATCACCCACTATTGTTGTTTGATTGGAAAAATGGATTTGGGTCCTTGTTGGGAAAATGTGTCTCAACATTGCAATTAGATAATAGATTATTGATATGTAAGCATGGGGGGTACTAGGGGTAGGGGGTACCCCTCCACAAAGGTTCTAGGGGGATCATTCCATGGTGGGGGCTTTGGGGGCTATACGCCCTAGTGGGGGCTCAAGGGCAACACTACTGAAAGCTAAATTTTATTTATATTTTATTATTGTAAATATGGATCGTTCATCATTAGGTCTTAGATCTAATGACTAATATTTTTTGGCTTGACTTATCCTAGAAGGTAACCCTATTTTATGAGGGAATTGTATTACAACTATGTATTATGATGTATTCTAAGACTCTAATAGTGCTCATGTGTGATGCCCCCTTTATCTAAAAATAGTCTTTTTCTAAAATAGTAGTTTTTATTTTTAGTAAGTCAGGTTGTCCAAAAATTTAATAAGTCAAGACTCATGGAAAAATTGGGAAAAGTGTACTTCTCAATATAAATTAAATTAGATAAATATTATATTTTATTTATCATGATATTTAGGCATGGGTTTTAATGGAGCACTTTTTGGTTAGAAAACCAGGAATTTATTGCTTATGAAAATAATTGCCAAAAAAATAATAATTATGGGAAATAGCTAATTTTTGGAAACTATTTCGAAAAGAGTAGTTGCACAATTATCTCCCTCATTTTGGCATGAAATCTTGGTGCCCAAAATTGATTTTTGCAAATGGAATATATTTAAAGGGAAAAAATCATCTTTTTCAATTATTCATTCATGGTGTTTGTCTAATGCATTTGGCTTTGTTCTTCAGAGGCTGAGAAACTATTGAAGGAGTTATCTTCCAAGCTAATTAACCAAGGATATGGAGACTTGTAGGTTGTGGGTTAACAAGTCTCTAGAGGCAACTTCATACAGGGGTTGCAATTGTGCTTTCATAGGAGTTTTATTGTGTGCTTTTGAAGGAGTTTGTTGTTGATTTTGTGTGTTTTTGGTTCATAGTTTGTAATAAGAATTTTTGTTGTTGTTAGCATAATTTTTGTTGTTTATTTTTCTGTTGTGATCAGACCCATATTATATATATTTTAGTTATATTCCTATATTCAAATTATGGATATTTTTTGTCCAAATATATTGGGGTTTCAAGTGTATTTTTGAGTGTCAAATTGGTGGAAATTGTGAATATTGTAAGGAAAAAACTATATAGACTATATAAAGTTCATTTTTATAGTCTGTTTGGTGCAGGAGCACCTGCCAAAGTGCAAGTACATTTTGAAGTCTTGTTTTAAAAATCAATTTTATTTTTTTGTGTAAGGTCTTTGACACCATCTAGATTGTTATTGAGGACCTTTTGTTTCTTAGGTTGAAAGTTGAATAAATTGGGAATCCTTTTTGTGGTTGATTCCTAAGCTTTTGTAAAAATTGAAAAACACACTGTGTTTTACAACATGATGCTTTTGGCCATTCTTGGGCTTGGAGAAGGAAACCTAACCATTTCCATTGTTTGTAAAAGAGGTCTCTCAACTTTTGGAGAGGATTGGAAGTTTTGGAAGTTAGTAGTTTTTATGAGAACAAGCAAGAAATAGTGATTTTTGTGTTGAAAAATCTGGTTTTCTGTTCTTGATTGCGTGACAACAATCTTGATGGATTGAACAAGAATTTTTTTTTTTAGTTAGCATGTAAAAAATCCTTTTGAATCATTTCTTGTGGGACTTTTAGATAGTTTTCCATTGCTTTCATTTAATTTATAAATACTATGTTTTCTTTTCTATTGGTTATGACTGGTAAAACTCAGAAAAATGGAGTTCTAGCTTGTTTTTTGACCGTACCAAGAAGTATGGGTTCAGTGGGAACAAGGATAGACTCCCTCATTGTAAATTTTGTAAATATATGTCTTTAAGAGTGTAGGTAGCATGCTAAAAAGCTTTCCCTAGGTGAGTTGGTTAACACCCGGTTAGGTAAAGACAGAGCAAAGTTAGTTCGTATGTGGCAGGGGTGACAAATAATTTACATTGCAAGGTGTGTAATGTTTGTAGGAGGTATCAAGAAAGTTGGAAAGAGAGGTAGAATCCTTGTCAGACCCAATGGAGGTTGGAAAAAGAAAACAGTCCAGAAAATGCCCTTAAAAAACCCTAGTTTCTTGCACATTCTGTGCTATGCCAGTGTACGGCCAGAGAGGGCTCCAAACCCTAAAAATTTGAAGGATCTTGGGAAAAGAACTAGAGTGTCAGAAGGGATCTTGGAACAATCTCAAAAAGGAGAGAAGTTATAAGCATTTTTCTTGTTTGAGGAGGCCTAATAGGGGCTCAATCCTTGTAGCCCTGCCTAAACCCTAAAATAAAAATTTTGTCATAACGATGGAGAATCACAGCATGGAGGTTAAACAATAACCCTTCCTTGATGGTTTTGAAACCATAGAAGCCTATGCACACCCCTGCAAGCAAGATAGGAGGATTTAGAGGTTGTCTAGCCTTTAAAAGGATTAAGGGCTAGATGGAGAAAGTGAGGAAAAGAATCAAGAACTGCTTGGTAGTAGCAAATTGGAATTGATAGCAGGGTTGGCAAGTGACCAGGGGTGCCTAATAACCTTTAGGACCTATAGGTTGAGTGGTGGAGAGAAACATCAAGGGGTTACCTATTGGAGACCTAGAGCATTGAGCTAGTGATTGACTCAATCCAACCCATTCCCTATCAGATTGGTATCAGAGCCAGGTTAAAGATTTGGGAAAGCAGCTTATATGTCAGAAGTTTAGTCAAGTGAAATTCCCAACATGGTGACAAATGCACAATTAGCCAAGATGGTTGAAGAAGAAGAAGAGGACAAGTCTTTAAAGGAAAGAATAGAGCAACTTGAGGAAGCACTGAACAAGGTGAGGTTGGAAGGTAAAATGCCAAAAGAAGAAGAGGTTGCAGAGGAAGATAAAGTCCCTGAACCTGACCCTGTTCTGGAGGAGGAGCCTTTCTTCAAGGCATTGAAAGCCCTGAGTGGAAAAGGACTTGAGGGCATACCACTATTCAGTGGAAAGATGGATCCTGATTTGGTCATGGATTGGATAGATGGCATGGAGAACCACTTTGAATGTGATGGAGTCACTGAAGCTGAGAAAGTGAAGGTTGTAAAATCAAGGTTGAGATGATCAGCCTTGACATGGTGGAAATTTGTTCAGACTAAGAGGGAGAAAGAAGGCAAGCAGCCCATATCAACCTGGAAAGGAATGGTTGCTAAGGTAAAGGAAGCCTATATGCCAAATGATTATGAGATCCATCTTCACAAGAAGAGGCAGAGTTTAAGACAGAAAGATCAATATGTCAACACCTATACTGAAGAGTTTTAGAAGCTTTGCTTGAGATCAAATGTGGTAGAGGATGAGAGTCTGAAAGTGGCTAGGTAGCTTAATGGCTTGAAGTGGAACATATAGGAAGAGATGGCTTTACTCAACCCCAAGACAGTCCACCAATGTTATCAGCTGGCTATAAATATTGAAGAAAGGAATAAAAGGAAGCATGATCAGTCCTCTAAGGGTAGAGGAAGAGGAAGAGATCAAAGAGGGCAGCGTGGTGGTTAGCAAGGAAGAGGTAATGATCAAAGGAACCAAGGAGAATCTAAGCTTACTGAGCATGGAGGTGAAACATCTTCAAGAGGAGGATTTAACAGAGGAAGAGGACCTCAAGGAGGTTCAAACAGAGGAAGAGGAGCATGCAGAAGTAACTCTTACTTTTCCACCATGAAATGTTATCACTACAATCAGCTAGGTCATCCAACTTATAGATGCCCCGAGAAAGCTTCTTCATCAAGCAATGAAAAGAGAGTGGCCTATGCACAAGAGGATACCATGAGTGTCAAATCACCTGAGATCAATAATATAGAATAAGAAGTAGGTGAAAATATGATGTTTAATAGGGTTTTGATCAGACAACCGGTCAAAGAAGAACCCAAGCAAAGGAGAGCTTTGTTTAGAGCAAGGTGCAAGATATTTGGAAAGGTATGCAAGGTCATTGTAGATTCTGGATCTACAGATAATATAATCTCAGAGGAGGTAGTAACTAAGCTGAAACTGTAGAAGGTACCTCATACCAATCCCTACAAGGTCACATGGCTGAATAAAGGGCAGAGTGTTCTAGTGAATGAGCAGGTTACAGTGGAATTCTCAATTGGAGGCTACAAAGACAAGCTGATTTGTGATGTACTACCCATGGATGCATGCCATCTTCTGCTTGTCAGGCCATGGCAATATGATAGAGGTGCTATATATCATGGAAAGGAGAACACCATTGAATTCAAGAAGGATGGAAGAACTTTCAAGTTGCAATCATTATTAGAAGAAGATGAGGGGCAGTCAAAGGTTCCTAATATCATGTTGAGTAGTGGAAAGGATTTCCTCAAGGATCTACACCAAGGGAATGAAGGATATGTGGTCCTAATGCAGTCAAAAGATGAAGAAAAGGCTGAGAAGACAGTCATACCTGAAACAGTTCAAAGACTGCTAGAAAAGTATAAGGGAATTGTCAGTGATGGTACACCTGCAACCCTACCTCCAAGGAGAGCTATAAGCCATCAAATTGATTTCATACCTAGAGATTCATTACATAATAAGGCAGCATACAAACTCACACCAGATGAGAATCTTGAAGTGGCTAGACAAGTGAAGGAGTTGTTGGATCAAGGCTTGATTAAAAAGAGTATTAGTCCATGTGCAGTCCCAGTGGTTTTGGCAACAAAAAAAGTGGTAAGTGGAGATTATGCACTGATTCTAGAGCAATTGATAGAATCACAATTAGGTATAGGTTCCCTATTCCTAGGATTGAAGACTTGATGGATTGTCTTGGAGGTGCAAAATTCTTCACCAAGTTGGATCTTAAGAGCGAGTATCATCAGATTAGAATCAACGAGGGTGATGAGTGGAAGACAACTTTTAAGACAAATGATGGCTTGTATGAGTGGCAAGTG
Source organism: Sequoia sempervirens (assembly GCA_007258455.2). Classification (NCBI taxonomy): domain Eukaryota; kingdom Viridiplantae; phylum Streptophyta; class Pinopsida; order Cupressales; family Cupressaceae; genus Sequoia; species Sequoia sempervirens. Next base: position 4,849 of record VDFB02159001.1, on the reverse strand, counting down.
ATGCCATTTTGCCTCTCAAATTCCCCTAGCACATTCATGAGGTTAATGAATGAGGTGTTGAAGGCTTTCACAGGGATTTTTGTGGTAGTCTACTTGGATGACATACTAATTTTTAGTAAGATAGTAGAAGAACATTTGAAGCATGTGGAGATGGTTCTCAAAAGGCTGCACGAAGAACAGTTGGCAATCAACCTTGAGAAGTGTGAGTTCTTCAAACAAGAACTTGTGTATCTAGGCTTTGTAGTATCCCAAGGAACATTGAAGATGGATCCAAGCAAGGTGGAAGCCATCCTAAACTAGCCTACACCAACCACATCAACAGAGGTAAGAAGTTTTCATGGTTTAGCTCAGTTTTATAGAAAATTCATCAGGAATTTTAGTGGTATATGTGCACCAGTCCTAGATACTATTAAGGGAGGTCTAAAAACAAAGTTTAAGTGGACTCAAGAGGCTGAAAAAGGGTTTGAAAAACTGAAACAAGAAGTGGCAACTCAACCAATTTTGTTATTGCCTAGTTTTGATAAGTTATTCACAGTTGAGTGTGATGCAAGTGGAGTAGCAGTAGGAGGAGTACTTAGTCAAGAAGGTAGGCCTGTAACCTTCTTTAGTGAAAAACCCAATGAAGCCAAGCAAAAATACTCCACCTATGATCTGGAACTTTATGCTTTAGTGCAGTCCCTTAGGAAGTGGACGCATTATTTATTGCCCAAAGAGTTTGTGGTCTTCACAGATAACCAGGCACTTAGTTACATCAACACCCAAGAGAAGTTAAGCAATAGACATTTGAAATGGATGGATTACATCCAAGCCTTTACATTTACCATTAAGCATAAGAAGGGACAGCAAAACAAAGTAGCAGATGCATTAAGCAGGAGAATGTTGACAGTGCAGGAAATATAGTTGAAGAGCATTGGATTAGAGAGTTTTAAAGACCTCTATGGTGATGATGAAGACTTTTCAGAAGCCTACAAGGTATGCTATGATTTTGAGAATCATTTTCATAGTCATTATGCTGAGTATAAATTGCAAAATGGACTGTTATTTAAGGGAAATCTGTTATGTGTTCCAAGAGGATCAATGAGGGAAAATCTGATCCAAGAGAAACATAATGGCAGTCTTAGTGGGCATTTTGGTATTAACAAAACTTTAGAGCTGGTACAAAGATTCTACTACTGGCCTAAGTTGGCAAGAGATGTTAGGAAATATGTGGAGTAGTGTGTAGTTTGCATGAAAGCCAAAGGGGGAGCTAGCAATGCTGGTTTGTATCAGACCCTGCCTATTCCTAACAGACCATGGGAGTGTGTGAGCATGGATTTTGTGGTAGGTCTTCCTAAGACCAAAATTGGTTTTGACAGTATTTATGTAGTTGTGGACAGATTTAGCAAGATGAGTCAATTTATCCATTGCAAGACTACACATGATGCAAGTTACATAGCCCATCTTTTCTTCAGGGAAGTTGTAAAAATCCATGGATTGCCATTGAGCATTGTGTTAGATAGGGATGTGAAATTCATGAGCCATTTTTGGAAAACAGTATGGAGCAGATTGGGAACCAATCTGTCATTTGGATCAGCATACCATCCTCAGACCGATGGTCAAACAGAGGTGGTTAATAGAGTGTTAGGTAACCTATTGAGGTGCTTGAATAAAAAATATGGCAGACCTGGGATATGGTGATTTCTCAAGCTGAGTATGCTTATAATGACAGTGTAAACATAACTACAGGAAAAAGTCCTTTTGAGGTTGTGTATGGGATGCACCCAAGAGGAGTTTGTGAACTTAGAGACCTTGGATCTTAGGAGAATAGGAGTGGACATGCAAAATACTTCACTCAGACCATGAAGGAGATTCATGAGCAGGTTAAGAAGACAATCACAACAGCAACACAAAAATTGAAAGATAAAGTTGATGTGTCAAGGAGAGATGTGCAGTTTGCAGTAGGTGATTATGTTATGGTTCATCTTAACAAATCAAGGATTCAGAAGGCAATGTCAACCAAAATGCAGATGAAATGAGTAGGACCATGCAAGGTGTTAGCCAAGTATGGGAAGAATGCATACAAGGTAGAATTACCACCAGATTTGGGCATATCTCTTGTATTTAATGTTACTGATTTGATCAGGTATAAGGGGATAGTTAGTGATGAAGTTCAAAACAGTAAAGAAATCTTTAAGGATATCAATAATATACCCCTTCCTAATCAAGAGAAACCTCAGGCAGAGAAGATCTTGGAGTCCAGGGTGAAGAAGGCTACAAGACACAAGTTATACATGGAGCACCTTGTCAAGTGGAGGAACAAACATGAATATGAGGCTACCTGGGTTGAGGAAGCTGATTTTAAGAAGCTAGGCATTGATCTATCACTAACATCACCTCAAGTTCCATGATCTTTGTGCTGAGAGGGGGAGAATGGTGCAGGAGCACCTGCCAAAGTGCAAGTACATTTTGAAGTCTTGTTTTAAAAATCAATTTTATTTAGTTGTGTAAGGTCTTTGAAACCATCTATATTTTTATTGAGGACCTTTTGTTTCTTAGGTTGAAAGTTGAATAAGTTGGGAATCCTTTTTGTGGTTGATTCCTAAGCTTTTGTAAAAATTGAAAAACACACTGTGTTTTACAACATGATGCTTTTGGCCGTTCTTGGGCTTGGAGAAGGAAACCTAACCATTTCCATTGTTTGTAAAAGAGATCTCTCAACTTTTGGAGAGGGTTGGAAGTTTTGGAAGTTAGTAGTTTTTATGAGAACAAGCAAGAAACAGTGATTTTTGTGTTGAAAAATTAGGTTTTCTATTCTTGATTATGTGACAACAATCTTGATGGATTGAACAAAAATTTTGTTTGTTATTTAGCATGTAAAGAATCCTTTTGAATCATTTCTTGTGGGACTATTAGATAGTTTTCCATCGCTTTCATTTAATTTGTAAATACAGTGTTTTCTTTTCTGTTGGTTCTGACTAGTAAAACTCAGAAAAATGGAGTTCTAGCTTGTTTTCAGACTGTACCAAGAAGTATGGGTTTAGTGGAAACAAGGATAGAATCCCTCCTTGTACATTTTATAAATATAGAAGTCTTTAAGAGTATTTTTGGCATGCAAAAAAGCTTTCCCTAGGTGAGTTGGTTAACACCCAGTTAGGGAAAGATAGAGCAAAGTTAGTTCGTACGTGGCAGTGGTGACAAATAATTTATATTGAAAGGTGTGTAATGTTTGTAGGAGGTCTCAAGAAAGTTGGCAGGAGAGGTGGAATCCTTGTCAAACCCAATGGAGGCTAGAAAAAGAAAACAGTCCAGAAAATGCTCTTAAAAAACCCTAGTTTCTTGCACATTCTATGTTATGCCAGTGTAAGGCCAGAGAGGGTTCCAAACCCTAAAAATTTGAAGGATCTTGGGAAAAGAACTAGAGTGTTAGAAGGGAGCTTGGAACAATCTCAAAAAGGAGAGAAGTTATAAGTATTTTTATTGTTTGAGGAGGCCTAATAGGGGCTCAATCCTTGTAGCCCTGCCCAAACGCTAAAACATAAATTTTGTGATAGCGATGGAGAATCACAGCATGGAGGTTAAACAATAACCCTTCCTTGATGGTTTTGAAACCATAGAAGCCTATGCACACCCTTGCAAGCAATATAGGAGGATTTAGAGGTTGTCTAGCCTTTAAAAGGATTAAGGGCTAGATGGAGAAAGTGAGGAAAAGCATCAAGAACTGCTTGGTAGCAGCAAACTAGAATTGATAGTAGGGTTGGCAAGTGACCAGGGGTGCCTAATAACCTTTAGGACCTATAGGTTGAGTGGTGGAGAGAAACACCAATGTTTTACCTATTGGAGACCCAGAGCATTGAGCTAGTGATTTACTCAACCCAACCCTGTCCCTATCACTGTTATTCTACCCAAATTTCTGTAGAAACTTTATTTGGTGTTGCACAATAAAAATATTGAGTGTTTGTGGCTTTATAGGATTAATTTTTAGTGCACCTGATTTCACAATTTTTACTTGGTTACACATTGTAAGTGTGAATAAGTAAATAAGTAAAACAAACTAAAACACTTCTTAATGAAACATTGTATCAATATTTAACATGAATTAAACTAATTTAAAAGCACAAAAAGCTTGAAAGCATCTCATTGTCTCCTATCTCCAAAGATTTATCAAGTTACAAAGGGCTCTCAGATTTGTAAGTATTTTAATTGTTAAAATGCCTATCTAGAGAATGGAATTGATGCTAAATGCAATGATGTGGTGATTGATAATGAAACTAAAAAGCTACGATACTACTATAATCTATACGGATATGAAACCTGATGGATGAAATCTACATTAAAAACTATGGTGATGTCGTGATGTGAATTCTACTGATGCTTATGGTGCTATGATCCTAAATGATATTGCTATTGCTATTGATATGATTGCTTGATTGCTATGAATGCTACAGAGTAAGTTTGCACAAATATTCGAGGTCCATTCTTTGCTTCAGAAGGTTGTATTTGTAGATTTACGACAATAGATTTTCATAGGGGCAACACAATAGAGGCCTGGATTCAATCTTGAGAATTGAATGGTGAGATATTGAGAAAAAATGAACTGATCATGGGAATGTTTTCTCCCCATGAAAACATTAGGAAAGATGATAGGAAAGATCAGAGGAAGAAGATTGAGATTCCTCCAATTTTGTCCCTGAAACTTTCCCGTGAATGCCAGTTGAATTAATTAGATTTGAAAAATGTAATTTTATTGGTGAGTGAATAGAGAAATATTGATTTATTCCTTTATTTGAATATTTTTGATTTATTCAATTTATCAAAACATGAAGATTTAATTAAATAATCAAATATTTGATATTTTCTTATTCAATAAAGA
>VDFB02159000.1:0-24863 GCA_007258455.2 Sequoia sempervirens | reverse complement strand
ACGTTTTTCTTCAGCATCTCATTCAGTGGCCTCACGATCTCCGTTACATCCCTTACCTTGAGACTATAACTTAACTTGTTTATGATAATGGAACCAAGGACGTTAATGTAGTTGCAAATAACGGCCTTTCGTGTGATTATGAAATAAAGAATTAAATAATTGCTCTATTTGTTGCAACTGTAATGTGAATATGAATGTTTATTTTAATATGCGAATGTATATGATGATGATGATATTTAAATGTGAATTTACATGTTAGGAATAGTCTACCCCAAGTTCTTGTGCCAAGTGGTTGCAGGATCGACATCACACAAAGGGAAGAGGGACTATCATCAGGGAGAGGGTGTAGTTGACAAGGATCAATTGTCATCGAACTCTGGGTAGTGTATGACGTGCAACGACATACCTTTGGCCATGGTTTTATAATATAAATATTAATTATTAAGTCAAAATAATATAAATAATATAAGTTTTGATTATTAAACCAAAAATTAAATATAAGATACTTATATAAAAGATATTTCAATTATAAAATAAGAAATACATATTTTAATAAAAGAAAAAGAATTAAATAATAAAAATTGATAATGTCTAAATAAGGTTGTCAGTAGCCGGTTTTGAAAAAGAGAGCATTCCGTCACTCTTCACGAAACGGAAGGAATGCAAGAAGACGCTAGTGGGGAATTCGTTTGGATTCACTTTAAATGTCGATCTTTCTCCTTCGTTGGGGATGGCAATCTGGTTTGGGGAGGAAAGAGTTTTCAATTACAATCTTCAGCATTAACTAGATTCTCTCTCCACTTGTTTCTTCTATTCTCCTAGGGGATGTTGTTGGTTCTGGGGAGCTCATTCTTTACTCCATTTCTTTCTGAGTTGCATTTATCCGAGCATTTCATGTTAACTCAAGCTCTGTCCAATTTCTAACTTTGCGTTTGGAATTTCGGTCTCTCTCTCATCTTCAATCCGGAGGAGTGGAGTTGAGATTCTGCCTTCCTTTGTGTCTTTTTCCTTAGCTGAAAGCAACGTTGCCTCTTGGAATTATTGAAGATTGAAGTTAAAAATATTGTTCCGACTTCAACTACATTGCTCAGGCAAGTAATGATTATAGCTTCTTAGCAATTGTCATTAGTAAATATATCTGGAGTATGCTGAAATAAGCCCCTTAATTTTTTCTCTTGATTTTCAATATCAATTACAATGCACATGCACCCGTTAAGATTAGCTCCAAACCAAAACGATGTGGAAAAGAACTCTAACCAAGAATGCACCCTAAAACCACTTAAGGAAGAGGGGCAGGCATATGGTCAGAGAATCCCTAGGATCTAAACTCAGAACTAAAATTGAATACAACTGGAAATGGAAGATAAAACTCAACGCCAAGAATGTGCACTCAAGATCCCTTTGAAGGCGAGGTGCTAACATATGGCGGAGTACTTATTACAAAATTGAAAGAACTTAGGCGGTGAAGCATCCATAAAGATTTCCGCTCAACCACTTAAACAGTGGGGGGAATATAAAAAACAATTCAACTAATTCATCCGCTGCGGCGGGCATCCACTTAAGAGTGGAGATTCTCCACTTTTTAGTGGGTACAATGAGAGTTACAAGTTTATTCTCCACACCAGCGGTAAACCATCCAGGGGTAATTAATGTTTGCTTAGAAATTACAAGTAAATGCAGCAATAACAAATTGGTTGGATTAGTACTACTAATGCACAACCTTACAATCAAGATACTCTGCAATTTACTAGTATTACAATGATAGAACAATGCCAATATGTGAAGAATGATTCTCTCAAATTACAAAGCTCTCAAAACACTGAAAATGAAGCATAAATCTGATTCTTTTGAAGTCTGATATAAAAAACCAGCAAACTGAAACTATAAACCAACAACCTGTGAATCAATGAAATGCACATAACTTTATCAATTTACCTCCAAATTGAGTGAAATCAATTGCAATGAACCTCTGGAGTATAGGCGCCCATGTCATGATGATGAAACAGCTTCAAAAAGCAACCATTAATTTACCTGCACAATTCCCAATGCTTCCAACATGGTACGACCCTTAGCAAGGGTGATTTTGCAAGGATAAAAATAAATACTTTGAAATAAATTCTGATCTTCTATGGGAAGGGGCCCCCGTGTGCTAGGAATCCATATCTTCAATACCTAGAAGCATATTAAAATCGTACAAAGAGCTGTTAATGAAAATCACCTTCAGCCATGAATGAACCAACAAGCTCAAAAACTGAAAAATACTTTAAATTCTCCAACAATGAAGCTCAATGTGCACTTCTGAATGAAGCACACTCTCAATCCACCATCTAGGGAACCATAGTTTCAGGTCCGAAGAATGGAGACAAATTGCTAAGCTTTCCCTTAGCCGGATTCTGGATTTCAAACCAACAACATAACTTTACAATATTTCCAAAGATAATCAAATAATCGGAGCAAAGCTTGTTTTTATAACTTTGAGGTGACCTTTAGCTCACCTTTTCACCCTCCCAAATGGATGCCCTTTTTCACTTTTTGAAATATTTTAATTTTGAAAAACATTATATTTCTCCTCAATATGGTGTACCACTTCAAGGCATAAAATAACATTAGAAAATATAAAATATTTACTCCATGAAGCATCCCCCCTTCATGTCCACCTTTTAAAACAACTTAAATTAATGCACTAGGCCAAGGGGTCAACTTGAAATTAAAACATTAATGCCTTGAAATATACTATTTCTCCAAAAATTACACTTCTAAAACCAAAACCAGAATAATTCAACTGCTCCAACAAAAGAACTCACTGAAGTGCTGCCAACTGGACCACTACCAAAACTAGACTTACTAAAAATAGCCAATGCCAAAAATAGTAAGTTCACCCCAAAACCAACAAAAAACTTAACTGAGCTAGAAGCAAGACTTACTGAAAGTGGAAACCCTAAATTTGCACATTTAAGTAGCCTACAAATTTCTAGAAATAGGCTAAATCCAAATGAAGCTCGCATAGGGCGAAATTGGGGACATTACAGTCCGCCCTTCCCAAAATTGTTTGTCCTCAAGCAATGCCACCACTCTCCAAAAAAACAGCTTGATCCTTACTATGCCAAGTAGGATCCCAAGGTCCCAAATCCATCTCTGTAAAGACCCACCATGCTGATGCTGCACCAATCTGATCACACAAACATAACCAATATCCCAAGATTGCTCTGTCCTCCCTCCAATCATGTGGCTTAATCTGACAATCCTGAAAAAACTGAAATCATAATCTTGCAGCATCTCATGTCCTAAAAACTATGAGGAGTTAAAATCTACAATGTCAATGTCAATCACCATTCTAAGAAGAAAGAAGAATAATCTAAACAACTCAAAAATATCCTCATCAACATAACTCCTCAAAACATCAAACCAAATCACAACAGCAAATGTGACTCCATCATAACTATTTGCAAAGGAAAAAAGAACTCTTTGCAAAGTCATAGCAACTGCATCTTCAAAGCTCCTCAAGGATGTATAATGCCTCCTTTGAGTAATTCTAACATATTCAAGAAAATTTATGGAAACTTCCACCAATCTCTCCCCCAAAGTCTCAAAAAGTTGAACCAAATCAAGCAAAGGTTCGCTGCCCCAAACACTAGTGCAAGAGATTGAACAAAGATGATCACTGGAAAAGAATTTGAGCATCATCCAAAATTGATCTGAATCACAATGAAACATCATTTCCCACTTTAGAGGCCATAAACCCTCACTGAAAAGAGATTGTGAAGAGAAAAAATGAGTGTACCAGCTGCCTATGAAGTCTGAAATAAACCAATTAAAGTCTGATTTTAGGAAAATCAGCATACAACGAGTTGAACAGTTGCTGCAACTTTGGAAATCAACATTCATAATATGAAAACTGTTCATGCCCAAGGCTGGAAACATTCCCTCAAGGAACTTCAACCCATTATTAAACCATCTTTTGTTCAAAGCATCTCTCCAATCCATCAATGGATGAACCAAAGGAACCATCAAATCTTTGGTAAAAATGGGGGCAGCATCAAAGACTCTAAAAATTGGATCCTTATCTCTCCAAACCACCAATTGATGAGAAAAAGGAACCATCGAATGGCTGGTAAGGATGGGAACATCAAAGAAACTAAAAATAGAATCCTTGTCTTTCCAAAGATTCCTCTTTCTACTTATAACAATCTCCATCAAGCCATGTTGAGGATTCCAAACATGGATACCCAACTGAAAATGTTCTCCAATGCACCGGAAAGAGTACACAACATTTCTCCAAGTGCTAGTCAAAGCAAAATGCGAATTCAAGAAGTTAGTGTCTTCTTTGATAAACCCATGTAGCTCATCCATGAAAACATCAACATCAATGAAGCACAAAATAAATGTTGTCCTCAATTCCCATTCCCTCAAAGGACTAGGATGAGCCAAAACATCACTCAAGTCAAGAGACGGATTGTCAAGAGAGTAAATAATCTGTTTTGGTCCATTTTTCTCCCAAACTTCATGAGTAATAAGTCTAGAAACTTCACTCTTTTCTTTTGCAATGGAGTGACCAGTAGCTACCAAGACTTGTTTTATTGACACCTTGAAGCCAACAATGAAGAAATCTCCTTGAGTCCACACTTCCCTTGTGAAGACTTCATCCTTGAATCCACTTATGCTTTCATTATCAAAAGGCCCTGGATGATTACTACTCACAAAGCATGGCACACCCTCATAAGTTATCTAACACCTTATGATTAACCAAATCATATGAAGATAATTGACTGTTGTTCTCAACAATACTTTCTTCATCCCTTTCATTGGTGTCTTCATAGAATTCAAGCTCAACTTTTTCAACTTGTGGATACCCATCATTAGTTGTCGATCCACAAAGTGTAGCATACTGAATACCACATTCATTATCCATCAAATCATCTATCTCATAGCTGCAAACTATCCCTTCTTGTGGCAAAGTCTCTCCCCAACTCATGAGTTCACACTCTTGATGCACTTTCCAATCACCATCAACATATGGGATCACCTTGGTATTTTGCAATGTTTCATCATTATGGAGTTCATTTATTCCTTCAACTATTTGCTTGATCTCCATAATCCTTGTATTAGCTTCTTGTTCCTTAAGTGTGGCTGCAATCGGTGATTGATTTTCTGCTTTGCACAATGAATAATGAGCTAAAGTAAGATCAAGGCAAAGCCTATCCATCTCTTCCTCCTCTTGGTAGGCATCATAGGTCTTCTCTGCAAACCTAATAGCATGATCTCTATCTGAGAGCAACTGCAAATAATCCGACTTTATGGATTCCAATGCCTCTTTGATAGATTGCATCTTGGAAAGAGAGTCTCCATCTTTAATTCCATTTAATTTCTTTTCAAATTGAAATTTCCAACAGAGTTCTTCAATGAAGTGATATGTGCTATCAAATCTTGATAACACTTTAACAATCTTCTCTTTTGAAACCAATAAATTATCCTTCAAATTTTGCAGCTCTTTAGGCCCTCGATCATAATCAACAAAGAGGCTTTGCTCTTCAAACATCAACTTTTCTGATTTGCTTTCATTGGCAAGATTTTCAAAATCAGCTTCTTTACTAACCTCTTCACTACATAACTCCTGAATAGAAGGCCTGTCAGCAACTTCTTCAAGCAAATTAGTATTTCCATCTTTACCTTTCAAGTTCTTGTACTCTTCTTGAGTGTCAATCTGAAAGGCACCCAAACCATTTTCTGACCTTAAAACATTCTTCTTTTCAACATAAGAATTCATGTTCTCATTCGCCTTTGCTGCAACTTCTTCAAAAATCACTTCATTACTTGCAATGCAAACTGATTTTTGAACTTCATTAGGATCAAAGGGGAATTTATCCCACTCTGGTTCTTTATCATACTTTGGTGACATCAAGCCCGGATCCCAAGTGTGAAAAGTTTGATTGTAATGATCAACAGGAAATAAATCATCTTGCTCCTCTTGGACTGTTGACTCTTTGAATGAATCACTTCCCATTCCACTCAAAACTGAAATCTTCATCTATAGCTTCCTCCACAAGCATAGTTTGATATTCAAACCCACTACCACCGAAGTCACTATAATTGTATTGAAATAAAGAATCATCAAAGTTGGCTGCTTTGAATATTTTATCATTCTTTTCTTCAATGGAACTATCACGAGTAGATGTGTTGCTGATTTTATCATTAGCATCTACATACCTACCAAAGAAGTCTTCTTGGTCACTTGTCATAATTTCTTCGTATGGAATCCTTTGGAAATTTGGGTCAGCAACAAGTGGAGAATTATCCATCACCAAATCTTCAACATGATTCGATCTGAACTCAACTAGATCATCATAAACATTATCAACATGAAGGTGGTCATAGGCTGATTCAATGGAACCACTAGCATTTCTTTCAATATGTTCTTTAACGAACTCAACCCGCACATTGGTACAACTAGAATCTTCTGTGAAGTCATTTGTCTCAAGCTCTTCATCGGATGAATCCTCATTAGGACTCAAGACTGCTGTTATGCTCTTTTTACCAAAACAATCTTCAATATTTCCCATCTCATGTAAGTCTATGGGTGTATTTTGGGACTCTAACTTAATCTCTTCATTTGCCAAGGTATCTTCGTCAAGCGCCCTATCATTTTGAGGCAAAATGTGCACCTTGCTTGTGTCTTCTTCAACACTCGTTGACTGATTTTCCTTTTCAATTTGGTTACATGTAGGCTGCAAGCCACAAACAGATACTTTTGCTTCTTCCTTTCTTGATTCTTCAACCATGGCAAGTTCTGCTTCTCTTTTAATTTTTTTCTTGATGTAGTTGACCACACCCAATTTTTTAGGTTTCACTGCTACCACACAATTCAAATATGTGTCAAAAGACACATTGTTCTTAAACTCATCTATCATGTTCTGATATTCTGCACGGAATACGGAAGCATCATGTTCACATTCCCTCTTAAACTATTCTGCATATCTAATGAACTCTATTGTGGCAACACTAATTTTTCTGTTCTCCCAACAGGATGGCAGGAACTTCTACTCTGATACCACTGAAATAAGCCCCTTAATTTTTTCTCTTGATTTTCAATATCAATTACAATGGGCATGCACCCGTTAAGGTTAGTTCCAAACCAAAACGATGCGGAAAAGAACTCTAACCAAGAATTCGCCCTAAAACCACTTAAGGAAGAGGGGCGGGCATATGGTCAGAGGATCCCTAGGATCTAAACTCAGAATTGAAATTGAATACAACTGGAAATGGAAGATAAAACTCAATGCCAAAAATGTCCACTCAAGATCCCTTTGAAGGCGAGGTGCTAACATATGGCAGAGTACTTATTACAAAATTGAAAGAACTTAGGAGGTGAACCAGCCATAAAGATTTCCGCTCAACCACTTAAACAGTGGGGGAAATATAACAAACAATTCAACGAATTCATCCACTGCGGCGGGCATCCACTTAAGAGTGGGGATTCTCCACTTTTTAGTGGGTACAATGAGAGTTACAAGTTTATTCTCCACACTAGCGGTAAACCATCCAGGGGTAATTAATGTTTGCTTAGAAATTACAAGTAAATGCAACAATAACAAATTGGTTGGATTAGTACTACTAATGCACAACCTTACAATCAAGATACTCTACAAATTACTAGTATTACAATGATAGAACAATACCAATATGTGAAGAATGATTATCTCAAATTATAAAGCTCTCAAAACACTGAAAATGAAGCATAAATCTGATTCTTTTGAAGTCTAATATAAAAAACCAGCAAACTGAAACTGTAAACCAGCAACTTGTGAATCAATGAAATGCACATAACTTTATCAATTTACCTCCAAATTGAGTGAAATCAATTGCAATGAACCTCTGGAGGATAGGCGCCCATGTCATGATGATGAAACAGCTTCAAGAACCAACCATTTATTTACTTGCACAATTCCCAATGCTCCCAACATGGTACGACCCTTAGCAAGGGCAATTTTGCAAGAATAAAAATAAATACTCTGAAATAAATTCTGATCTTCTATGGGAAGGGGCGCCCATGTGCTAGGAATCCATATCTTCAATACCCAAAAGCATATTAAAATCGTACAAAGCGCTGTTAATGAAAATCACCTTCAGCCATGAATGAACCAGCAAGCTCAAAAACTGAAAAATACTTCAAATTCTCCAACAATGAAGCTCAATGTGCACTTATGAATGAAGCACACTCTCAATCGACCATCTAGGGAACCATAGTTTCAGGCCCGAAGAATGGAGACAAATTGCTAAGCTTTCCCTTAGTCGGATTCTGGATTTCAAACCAGCAGCATAACTTTACAATATTTCCAAAGATGATCAAATGCTGGAGCAAAACTTGCTTTTATAACTTTTGGAGGTGACTTTTCAGCTTCCATCTTTTCACCTCCCAAAATGGATGCCCTTTTTCACTTTTTGAAATATTTTAATTTTGAAAAACATTATATTTCTCCTCAATATGGCGTCCCACTTCAAGGCACAAAATAACATTAGAAAATATAAAATATTTACTTCATGAAGCATCCCCCCTTCATGTCCACCTTTTAAAACAACTTAAGTTAATGCACTAGGCAAAGGGGTCAACTTGAAATTAAAACATTAATGCCTTGAAATATACTATTTCTCCAAAAATTACACTTCTAAAGCCAAAACCAAAATAATTGAACTGCTCCAACAAAAGAACTCACTGAAGTGCTGCCAACTGGGCCACTGCCAAAACTAGACTTACTAAAAATAGCCAATTCCAAAAATAGTAAGTTCACCCCAAAACCAACAAAAAGCTGAACTGAGTTAGAAGGAAGACTTATTAAAAGTGGAAACCCTAAATTTGCACATCTAAGTAGCCTACAAATTTCCGGAAATAGGCTAAATCCAAATGAAGAGCGTAGGGCGAAATTGGGGACATTACATATGCATTGTTGTTGCCGTTGGTTAGTATCTCTAGCTTGGAATCTGTTAGGTATCGTTACTTGAGCTTTCATTAAGATTTCTAATAGTTAGAAGTTAAGAACACCTATTTTCAAATGGAGCCGGTTAGGAAGAATCAATTTGTGTGAACAAACTACGGTATGGATTTTACTCAACATTGAATTTGGTATCAATTATCCCCATCTCCTATTGGAACTAGGGCATGTAACTGTGTTTTGGGCATTATATTATATTATCCTTGAATCTGGATTTAGACTCCGTCTAAGGCACCCTGCAACTTACTTCTTTTCTTTTGTTGCCGACCGTTCCTCTAAATTGAGACCTTTCTTTTGATGCAGTCTCTTTAGCTTTCTCATGAAACACAATTTCTGTTATAGCCTTCGGAAATGTGTAGTCTCGTCCTCAAACTTGAAATGCTAAGTTGGGGAAGAGTATAGTCTTTGCTACCCTGCAGTAAGTAAAACTCTTTATAAAGTCAATCTTACTATAGAGGTATATTCCTGGATCGGGTCATCATCACTTCTCTTGAACCTTACTCAATAGTTGTTCATTGTTCCAATCTGAAGAGTCCTTTATATCAAACTCTAGTCACCTGAACCTGTGAATTGATAAGCCGTCTGGGAAATCTCATATGCAATGTCCTCTCTGCCTTACTCAAATTCATATCTTCCTTAATTGTTGTTCGGAAAATTGTATACTTGCTTTTAATCATGTTCTTGAATCAGTCATATAATGATAAAGGTTGGAAGGGTTCTTAACTAACCTGCATATCGTCTCTCTCTCCTTCTATAAAGTTACCCACTAATCTTACTTAAAGAGAGATCCAAATAACAATAGTAATCATTAGACCCTAAGGTTATGATCCAAAAACATGATTGATAATCAAACAATGTTGCAAGAAATGAGGAACTAATTTGAAGGTTGTCATGTCGAGCAAGGGTGGAATTGTTGACGGCACAGTAGTGCCAGAGACATCAACACAGTAGTGTCAAGATATCGGCACAGTGGTGGCAGAACTTTGAAAATCCTTGGCCAAGGTAGATGCCAGTTAGGCAAAGTTAGCTTTCATGTTTCAGATATACTCTGGTTAGAAAGATTCTTCTAGTTAGGAGGAACCTACAGAGGAGGGATTGACCAATAGTATAGGAATCATGGACACTAGGCTCAGAGACATGATGACATTTGATCCTTGTCAATTGACCTCGAGAAGGGCCGGGTTTCTTTAGTCGAAGAACATAGGAGACCAGTAGGTCTGGTTGGGTGGTAAAGCCCCTGATGATCGTCCCTCTTTCCCTCATGGATAAAGTAACTCAAGAGTTTCAACTTGATGATGGTGTCAAATATCTTTAACTTTCCTCGAACTTATCTCCAAGTATTTGCATTGTCAATTTAAAGTTTATTTTCAATTATGCAGTAATTGTTAATCATTCATGATAAATGTTCATTGATAAATCTGCAAATGTTGTCTTAGATTAGCCAGTTGTTCTTTCAGTTGAAATGATTGAAGTTAATTTTTGAATAATAAAGTAATTTTGAGTTTTAAAAAGAGAACCCTAGAATGATAGTTATTTCATTGTGATTCTTTGGAAAACAGTTCAAAGTTTCATTTCAGCTGAAATCTGTAGACTCAAAAGTTAGTTGTTAATCCGACAAAATTGGAAACCCTAGTTCGTTATCAGACAATGAAAGATGTGAGTTAGTTAATGATGCCCTAGCGGATAATCTCTTTTCAGTTTACTATCTTTATTTGGAAACCCTAGATTGTTAGTTATATAGTTGCTTTTCAATTGAAGTTGGCAAATAACTGTTTTTCCTTTAACTGT
The DNA here is from genome assembly GCA_007258455.2 of Sequoia sempervirens. Classification (NCBI taxonomy): domain Eukaryota; kingdom Viridiplantae; phylum Streptophyta; class Pinopsida; order Cupressales; family Cupressaceae; genus Sequoia; species Sequoia sempervirens. The sequence goes on along the minus strand of VDFB02159000.1, from coordinate 14,091 downwards.
AAGATGTTAGATGATACAATCTCAGCAAATCCAGTTATGAACTTTCTAACAAAGTTAATATTGCCAAAGAACGATCTTAACTCCTTTTGACTTCTTGGTAAACCAATTTTTGAAATGGCCTCGATACGTTCTTGGTCAATCGAGATCCCCTTCTCCGAGATAACGTGTCCTAACAATCTTCCTTCAGTAACACCGAACATGCACTTCTTTGGATTGAGAGAAATGTCGAACCTTCTACATCTTTGGAAGACCTTCCTCAGGTCCTCTACGTGGTCTCTTCTTCTCTTGCAAAATACAGTCAGGTCATCCATATATATGATTATACACTTTCCAACTAAGTTTCAGAATGCAATGTCCATAGACCTTTGGAAAGTGGCTCCTACATTGATCAAGCCAAAAGGCATCCTCTTGTATGCAAAGGTTCCCCATTTGGTGGTGAACGCTCTCTTTAATCTGTCTGCCTCTTCTACCATCACCTTATTGTATCCGAAGTAACCATCTAAGAAGGACATCATTTGGGAACCATTTACAATATGTAACACTTCGTCCAACGAGGGCAAGGGATAATTGTCCTTCTCTGAAGCCCTGTTCAAATTGCGGAAGTCAACACACAACCTTATCTCTCCATTCTCCTTTCTAACTAGAACTAGGTTGGCGATCCACGTGGAGTGCCTTACTGGAAAGATAATTCTGGCGGAGAGAAGCTTCTTGACCTCTTGATAGATCAACAATTCTAGCAATGGATTCATAGGTCTTTGTCTTTGCCGAAATGGTTTGCTTCTTGGTTTCAATGGGATCGTGTGTGTAATCAAGGAAGTATCATATGTTTTAAGATCTCCGTATCCCAAGGCTATCACGTCTAAGAACTCTCTCATGGCCTGTAGTATGCCTTCTTTTTCCTCTGGTGTACAAACTTTTCCAATAAAAATATTTTTAACTTGTTCTTCAATCCCCAAATTGATGGCCTCGTAGTCATTTCCTTGGGTGCTCTGATTTCTACTCAATCTATCGGGATCGAAAAGCCTCTCCAATTCTACCATACCTCTTGGAATAACATTTGTCTTCAAATTCAGGATCGCTTCAGCATCAAACTCTGCCTCCTCTGTTTCTTCTTCATCAATGATTTGTGCCTCAAACACGCCAGAGCACGTGAAGAAATCTAGAATCTGTTTATCGTCATCGAACACTTAAAAATTCTTTATGTTATCTGGGATTGAAGGCGTCGAGACTAATTCAACTGTAAACTTTGTTAGTCCTTCCATAGCCAAAGGCTCCAAGCAACTAGCTACTTGTGCAAGAGAATTAGCAACAGGGTTCTTGGACCTGTAGACTTGCTTGATATTGAAAGCGTCAAAGCTCTCTATGAGGTCCCAAACTCTGTTGCGATAACGATCGAGTCTCTTGTCGTGGCAGGCATACTGTTTCCTTACTTGACGGACTACAATATCTGAATGCCCATATGCATGCACAATCTTGGCTCCCTTCTGGATTGCAAGGATCAAACCATGAATTAATGACTCATATTCTGTGAGGTTATTAGTGCACGAGAATTGGAGTCTGTAAGCACCCAAGTATGCTTCTCCGGTTGGGCTAATTAACTCAAATCCTGCTCCATTTCCTTTCTTTGACTTTGATCCGTCAAACCTTAAGGTCCATACCTGATTACTCATGGAGGACTAGGCATGTGTATCCTTCTGCCCATCTGACTGTGAAATGTCCTCTACGACCAATGGCTAGATCTTCTCTTCTTTTACAAATTTCTCTATAGAAACATCTTCTCCTTCATTAACCTCTTGACGTTTTCCTTGCAAGGATGTAATGTCCCCTTCCAGTTGACATCTCTCAATTCTTGAGATTAGCCTATTATGTGACCCTTGTAGGCTGATAGGGTGGATAGAGGGTCTAGTTGAGGCTTGGCTTGGCTTCAGTTGGCAGAATCATTTAGCTTGGCTTTCGTTCGGAGTTGTTTGGACATCTTTTCTTGACTTACTATTTTTAGTAAGTTGAGTCACTCAGCAGAGCACCCCTGCTATTTTTAGCAGTATGGTTTGGTCGTATGTTGATTCAGTCACTTATCATCTGGCTTCAGACGGTTCGTCATTTGGACCTGTTTTGAGAGAGATATTAATATTTGTTTGCTAAAATAAATATTAATTAATTAAAGGCTTATATTATAAAGTTATAATGTAATTAAATATTATAACTTAAGTGACTTAAAGGAAGGGGTCGACCAACATGAAGAAGGGGCCACTTTTTAATTATTAATTATAATTAAAAGTGTGTGCAAACAATGGAAATATTAAAAGTGAAAATTCAACTTTATTTAAATGATGCTTTTTGGAGAGAAGTCGACCCTCTTGAAGAATATAAGATTTTCACTTGTGAAAAAAGGATTATTATGTTATGAAAATCGACTTTGATCAATTCTTCCTTCATAGAACGGAGCCAAGGGTTTCAGTTGTCTTTTTGCATTGGAGAACGAGCCATCTTCAGTGTCTACAGTTCAGAGGCTGTGAAATATCAGCTAATCTATTGCTTATCAGAGAGATAGCTTCATCCAGAAGTTATCACAGTGCTTCAACCTTTGAATATCTTCAGTATTTTGGATTGGAATTATTCTAGGAGAGGTTCTTATTTCTAGGCGTCCATTTCCTAAGCTCTGGACATATCTTTTAAGGCCGTACGAATTTAATGCTTGCTGGTTGCTGGCTGTACAAATCACAGAGGGCTGCAAGGAGGGCGTGTTTTCCATCTAGGGCCAAGCGCTTCATTTCTTGGCTGAATAATAACTTCTACAGGGGCGGCTAGGGTCTCTTAATGATTTCCTATCATCTCACAGCGGGAGAAACCATGGCAAGGGCAGATCGTACCATTTCTTAGCTTCTCCAGGCGGCTACAGGCATGTTCTGGATTTTCTAGAAATTTATTTTAAAAACTCATTATTGTACGCCTTGTTCTTACTATTTTGGTATTATCATTATTTGCAAATAAATACAAAGATCTTCTCATCTGGCATATGAAAATGTTAGTTCTATTGTAATTGCTTACATTTCTTTCAAAATCGCATTCTTCTTTTGAGGTGGGAGACATGGTATATCTCATGCTGCAGCCCTACCGTCAGTCTACTCTTCGGAAGAGTGGATCGGAGAAGCTTAATCCGCGGTATTATGGTCCTTTCAGGATTTTGAGGCGTGTTGGAGAGGTGGCTTATGAGCTAGAGCTTCCAGCGGATAGTAAGGTCCACAATGTTTTTCATGTGTCACGTCTCAAGAAGGCGTTGGGACACCGTGTGGTACCTTCAGCAGTATTACCTCCCTTAGATGATGAGGGAAAGTTGATCTTAGTTCCTGAGTCGATCCTTGAATACAGAGATAGACAGTTGCGCAGGAGGACTATCAGGGAATACTTGGTGAAATGGAGAGATTTACCAATGGAGGATGCCACGTGGGAGAGCGAGGAGATTTTGCAGCATCCGGAGTTGAGATTGCTTGAGGACAAGCAACTTCAGGAGGGGCGGACTGTAATGTCCCCTTCCAGTTGACATCTCTCAGTTCTTGAGATTAGCCTATTATGTGACCCTCGTAGGCTGATAGGGTGGATAGAGGGTCTAGTTGAGGCTTGGCTTGGCTTCAGTTGGCAAAATCATTTAGCTTGGCTTTCGTTCGGAGTCATTTGGACATCATTTGCTTGACTTACTATTTTTAGTAAGTTGAGTCACTCAGCAGAGCACCCCTGCTATTTTTAGCAGTATGGTTTGGTCGTATGTTGATTCAATCACTTATCATCTAACTTCAGACGGTTCGTCATTTGGACCTGTTTTGAGAGAGATATTAATATTTGTTTGCTAAAATAAATATTAATTAATTAAAGGCTTATATTATAAAGTTATAATGTAATTAAATATTATAACTTAAGTGACTTAAAGGAAGGGGTTGACCAACATGAAGAAGGGGCCACTTTTTAATTATTAATTATAATTAAAAGTGCGTGCAAACAATGGAAATATTAAAAGTGAAAATTCAACTTTATTTAAATGATGCTTTTTGGAGAGAAGTTGACCCTCTTCAAGAATATAAGGTTTTCACTTGTGAAAAAAAGAATATTATGTTATGAAAATCGACTTTGATCAATTCTTCCTTCAGAGAACGGAGCCAAGGGTTTCAGTTGTCTTTTTGCATTGGAGAACGAGCCATCTTCAGTGTCTGCAATTCAGAGGCTGTGAAATATCAGCTAATCTATTGCTTATCAGAGAGATAGCTTCATCCAGAAGTTGTCATAGAGCTTATCCAAAAGTTACATTTTCAGAGTTTGAATCCTGGAGTTATCAAACATAGAGATATTCTTGGGTGGCTGATTTTAGCTCACACCTGGCATCTTTCCAAAGGTCGTACAGATTCCTTATTGCTGTTGTTGAGCCGTACCTTGTTGTTGCTGGGCCGTACTTTCAAGTACAGGGCCGTACTTTTCACATAGGGCCAAACGCCTCTCCTTTGGGCATTCTGACTTCACCAACAGGGGCGCATATTCCTCTGGTTTCAATTGCAAACATCTGGCGGAGGGAGAAGTTAATATCTATGATGGCTGTACCATTTCATTAGCATCTCAGGCAGCTGCAATAACCAGGTTTTCAACCAAAATGTTGCTTTTTAATTTGCATGTTATCCAATCTTAGTTGTATTCAGTCTAGAAGATCATTATACATTCTGGCGTCAATATATCGAGTGAATTTTGTTGGCGTTTAAATTTGCACCTCCAGTATGCGTATTTGAAACAGACAGCTATGCACAGATAAACTGCTCTTCAAATTAGGAGGGGAAGCTCCCTCTTGCTGATGGTATTCAAGAAAGTAAACTAAAACTAAGTTGCCTATCTTTTTGATCAGCTGTAGAGCACAAGGTTTATAAAACACAAACGCCACACCTGAGATTTTCTGATTTAAGAACTTCAACTACGACTAACTTAAACTAAAGACGCTTCTAACTTCTCAAGTAATAAGCAGAGCAAGAGAAACTAGAAATGAACAAGGTAGATTTTCTGACAAAATACTTCGATAAACTCTTTCTCAACGAACATCTACACACTTCAATGTAAGTTGAAATCAAGATCATAAAAGTAAAACACCAATAACGGAAATCAGAGATTTTATATCAAGGCAAAGGAGGCTCATGATTTTATTACTCGAACTTCTGGAACAAAACTCACTTCTAACATGCCTGGAATAAGAAATTGCAGCTAAAGAGGCTTGCAATCTTATTCTTACACAATAGAAACAACAATCACACTAACTCCTTGTTGGCTAAAGAGGCTCAACAATTTGCTATCACAACACAATTGAACGACACTTGAATAACAAATAGAAGGCAAAATAGGCTCAGCGTTTTGTTATCACTAGCATGGTTGAAGAAACTAATGAGCAAAGGTTTATTTATAGACAAGCAGAGGGAGTAGGGAACCCTAAAATCTCCTTGCTTTCATTAATCTAGGCTTGCTCGCCAAGCTTTATTACTAAATCTAGAAAGAAGATAACATCTAAAACCCTAGAAAGCAGAAAAAGCGGGAAACGCCAACTATTACATTTATCTTCTTTCTCTTCTTCAAAGAATGGATAAGAATCGTTCCAAGAATAGAAAGAAAGCGGAAAGAAAGCTTCTAGATGAAAGCCGCTTTAAAGTTCAATCATATCTGCTAAAAAGCAGGAAACTGTGCCCTGGTCAAGGCAATATTCTGATTCTCCAAGATCTCTTTGCCTTCTTTCACTTCTTCAGTTGCTTTATGAGTTCTATTCTTGAAAAACATCGCTGCCCGAAAAGATGACTCACTAATCGATAACTTGGCGGCTCTGCAACTTTATGCTTCTGACACCTCTCTTGATTTCCATCAGAAGAGTATTGCAACACTCTTTTCCGACACCTTTCCTCTTTCTCATATCACACTTTCTCTCGTTCTTCAGCTGAGATGATGAAGTTTTAACATAGTGCTGATTTGGTCTTAAACTCGAGGGGAGTGTACTCCATATTCAAAACCTTGAAGAATGACTGTAAACTCGCCTATGTTCAGACAAGTCTTGAGCAACTTTCTATTTTTAGAATGCTGGTTTTTTGTCATCAAAACAAATTTTTGAATTTTTCTCGTGATATGGGTTTTGGACTTCGCTAAAGACAACCCGTATCATCCGCTTTTGAAAATCTTGAATTTTAACCGAAAAAGCACCAAACCCTAATTTCTTCAATTTTTCAAAAGTCGGGCACTGGGTTTTGTTCACACAATTAGAAATGGACCCGCTTGATCGATTTGAAAACACCGATGGCTGATTGAAAAAGCAGCCAACCCTAATTTGAAATTTTCATGAACAAGCCGGTGGATATGGGTTTTCTAGAAGATCGATTGAAAGGACCCGTGATGGTTGAAATTTGAATGCACCGAGGTTATCAATGACATGCAAAATAAAAGCACTTGCTGCAACTTGATGAAGTTCTTGAAAATTTCCTTCAAGATTGAAGTGAAAAGACCTGTGATGGTTGAAAAATGGAATGCCTTGGTCTTCTTCTTGAAAAGTTTGATCTTCTGGATGAAAAAGCTTGAAAAAGCAAGGGTTTATGTTGCTGGTCTGAAAAATATGATGAAAAACCAGCAAGCTACGTTCTTGAATCTTGAAAAATTTCTTCAAACTTGCTGCTCCAACTTTCTCCCTTGAAGGCTACCTGCAAAAATAATGAAAATAACATAAAAGAAAGATGTTAAATAGAGTTAGGGCTTTTGTTTTGCTTTGCTTTCTTTTGCTTTTATCTCCAAAACCCTAAATCTCAGCTTCATTGAACTTGGACGCCTCTTTCTTCTCTTGCAATCTTGAAAAATTTCAAAATCTATGAAAATTTTCTAAGGCATGTGAAGTTGGGCGCCCTTCTTCACCAGGGGGCCCACTTTACCCAGTGTTAGCCAAAATTTTGGCATTTTCAACTTTTCTTCCATTTTGACCCTTGGTTTGACCTCGATCTCCGACTTCTAGATTGATCCGACAGGCGAGCTGAAAGATTCATCGCGGAGCCAGACTGATTCTGAGAAGGATGTTCTGGAGGAGCCTTTGGCTAAAAACTTGATCTTGACCTCTGAATTCATGGGAGCCTTTTCCTTCGAGGGGCTCCAAACTTTCACAGTGTTAGCCATTTTTCTGATCTTCAATTTCTTCATTAACTCTTCTACAGATGATTTCGTCGAATTTGGTGTTTCAGGCGTCGGATCGACTGACGGTTGTGCTCATCGCGAAGCTGACGAAGAATGAGAAGGGGTCTTCTGGAAGAGATTTTGTTGGAAAGTGAAATTTTACCCCTCAAAAGCTTGGGCGCCCATCTTGGCTGGGGGCGCCCATGTTCACCAGACTTAGTCATTTTTACACTTTTTCTATGTCTGCTTCTGAACCTTGGTTTTTAGCCTTCGTCGGACCCTCTGTTTGGTGCTTCAGATCTAGCGACTGCGACATCCGATTGACGTGCTGAATATCTCGTTGGAAAGCTGGATCAATTGTGAAGAGATCACGTTAGATACTTGTCTGCAAATTCTTTTGTTTGGCTCCTTGAAAACTTGGGCGCCCTTCTTCACCTGGGGTGCCCAAACTCACCAGACTTAGTCATTTTTATCTGTTTTTTGACTTCGAGTTTGGAATCTTCATTCTATACCTTTGACTTCGATCTGAATTTGCAGGAGATTGAACAGTCGGATGATCTGACGGAGACAAGCACGTCGAAGCTGCTGAGCACTGAAAAGAACAAGCATATTCTCAAACCCTAATTGTTGGATTAGGTTCCTCAAAAAGTTGGGCGCCCTTCTTCACCAGGGGCGCCCACTTCCTCCACACTTAGTCAATTTTTGATATTTTTCATTTACTCTCATTCTGACATCAGTTTGGATCCTCCCTGTTCAGCTTCAAATCCCGAATGACTGGATAATCTGTTAACTACACCGTCGGACTCGTTGCGGAGCTGGCAAAGAACTGAACAATTTTGATTGGAGATGTAAACCCTAATTCCTTCATCTGGTGCCCTAAAAAGATGGGCGCCCTTTCTTGGCTGGGGCGCCCAAGTCTAGCAGTGTTAGAAACTTTTCAACATTTTTCACTTTCTTCCTCGTTCTTCGTGACTGCTTGCCAACTCGCCTTCTGCTGAATGCTTTGAACATTGAATCTGACACATGGCAGCCGGCTGACCTCCATTGATGACCTCGGAGCTCCAGATACGCTTATGAAAAAGCAGAATAGACCCACAAGGGAAAAATTGACTATTTTGAGATTTTGACTGCACCAGCCTGATATGGACGTATTTTGAGCCAATCAAAATCAGTTTGGACCCTGGTGGACCAACTTTCTATTTTTAGAAAGTTTTCCTAGTATCCATTTCTAAAGAAACCCAGAAAAACCCAGAAAACGTTACTATTTTTAGAAAATTTCTAAAAATAGATGTTTTCCTAAAATTTAGGGATGAAAAACTAAAATCTGGGTTTTGTGGATTAAGCTGCTCTGAGCAGACCCAGATCGTCAGAATTTGAAAATTTTGTGTTTTAACCCCTCATGCAAGACGTACACCCAAATTTTGACCTTTTTGACTGATTTAACAAGACTTTTACTCATTTCTTCAAAATATCTAAGTGTAACAAAAATTTTAATTTTGGGGTACAACAAATTCCATCATTTCTAGAATTGTAAATTTTATTTAATTTTTGCAAGCAATTTCTTTCAAAATTGCATTTCATTTGTTTATGCAAAAAACACAAAAAAATCAAAAAACAAACAAAAACAATTCAATTTCCGGAACAGTGAGACCAAGGGTTTCTACAAAGGAGGCTTGTGGAACGAGCTTCGAAACTTGCTCAAAGGCAACTTTGCACATGGCACAGGAAATCTCCGAATGAAAGGCTTCATGGATTCTGTACCAATTGGGAAGTAGCAGATTCTTGATAGAGGCGTCTTTTCCCAATTCCACTTCCTGCTTCACACTTCTCAGGACAAAATCCCTAAAGTTTTCAAACATTCCTTTGCCTTCATTCTCACTCGAATCACTCTCATTCAAAACTTCAGTGGACAGTGGTGCGTCTTCTAAAAACATTCCTTTGTTTGAACTTTCCAACATCAAAACTTGTTGCTTCACAGGCTTATATGAGCCCAGCTCAGTTTCCATAAACATAATTTCGTTGTCTTCGCCATACTCAATGATTAGTAATCTCAGCCATGGCGTGCTCTCGACCTTAATCTAATTTGGAACTCCTCTCCATGGTAGCCACATGTGGGAGAAGCCTGTACCAATATACCCATTCAACTTCCTCGACCAATGTTTTTTCTTTTTGTTTATTTGATAAGTCAAGTAGGTTTGGGTTTTGTTTAAAGGGGTAGGGGGGTCCTCGTGGGCCCGTCCATCCCCCTCTTTTTTTTTAATTTTAAAATGTGTTTTTTACAAAAAAAATAAAGAAAGATGTTTTTGGGCCATAGGGTATGGCTAGTAGTCCTTGGGATGGTTATGGGACTTCTAGAAGTCCCTTAACCATCCCGAAGATTGTTGGTCGTCCCCTGTAGTCCCCTGCCTTTTTTGGGACGTTTCCAAGATTTTGTAGAGAAAGGTGATGGGTAGGGGATGTTTCTTGGTCGTCCCCATGTCCCCGTACCATTCCCGGGGGTACAAAGCCAGGGGACGTGTCCCCGTGGAGCATAGGGAAAAATTGAAGAAAAAACGATTGTAATAAAAGAAGCTTGCTAAATCTATCAACAAATCAAAGGAAATCTTTTAACTCATGAACACTTTTGATTTTGAAAATAATATCATAGAGAATGTGAAGCAAGTTCGTTTCCATAGAAAAGGAAAAAGGTTGTGCAACTGAGGGGTGCTAGGTGTGACAAAGGGACTGCCTGCTTGCACAAACAAAAAATACTTTATGTGGCAAGAAAGATACTTGCACAGGAAAGCAGTCTCTTACACAACCACCAAAAACCCTTGTGCAGTAATGAAGACTCTTGCATGGTAACTAGGAAATCCTTGCAAAGCAACAAGAATATGTGATGCTCCAATATGAATGTTCAAAAAGACCAACTCAAAAAATGATGAAAATGACCTTTTTTGGACTGTTTTATTTCAACATTAACCATTTTTTTGACTTGGACTCTTGAATTATTGATGAGTTACAAGTTTTGGGTGAGTTATCACCAATAACATGCAGGTGAGTTTTTCGGTGAGTTACTCACAGGCCCTATTGTTGATGTGTGTTTTGTGACCTACACCAGACAGCAAAATAAAGTGTCCAACGACTACTCTATTCTCTCTTGATCAAAATATTCCGCATGCTAAGATTGCAAGAAAGTTCACGTGTTCAACTCCAAGGGTCCTTTATGCAGTGGGGTAGTCTCAATTAGTTCGTTGTGATTCGCTGGTATGACGAGGGGACTTACACAATTGTTGGGTAGCTGACAACGAACTAAGTGAAAGGGGACTTCACGTGACTCTGAAGGTTTGTCAATGAAGTACAGGTTTCCTAATACTAACCAGAAAATGTTGAATTTAAATGAGTGCAGGGATAAAAGATGCTACAATCTACTCTAAGTGCGGGACGCGGTGATCAATTTCAGCAACCTTCAACCAGAATTCGATTTGCCTGGCATTGGACAGCTTCCACAGAGTCAATGCAATCTTCAAGGGAGTGATTCAAGATATTCAGATTACAATCAACATGTAAATACCATCACGATGACGCATACAAACATGCCAATCATAATTGAAGTTAAGCACGAAATGTTCTAGTCGACCACGCAAGGAAAATTTACCATCAGTAAGCTTGCTAGTGGTATGGATTTAAACGAAGCTCACTTAAATTAAACACCGCATTCCACAACAATCTGAAGGCATGAAAATGATATTTACTCTACTTTAAGATCCGACTTGAATCAAAAGGACGAAGAAATCTTGCTAGCTGCTCACAACAAAAGATGAGATCATCATCAATGAAAACTCTTTTTATTATGAGAGTGTTCACAACAATTTCTTACAAATATTTCAATAGAAAAACTTTCCCTATTCTTCAAACTATGCTATGCTAACTCTAAGTTGTTTCTCTATGCTCTGCTAGTCTATGATCTCTACTCTATGATCTAATGAATTACAAATGAGGGGGAGTTCCATTTATAGCTGGCCAATATGAATGGACGGCCCAAGTCAAATTACAATGAACGGATCAGATTGAGCCACATAAGCCCTGAACAAGATTCTACCCTAATAACTGCCAGAAGGTGGAGGCGTGGTGCAATAAATGAGCACAAAATGACAAACTCCTCCCTTTGACCACTACTAATGCTCACTACCTTAAGATTTGTTGATGTGTTTTTCGCGGACCGCATCTTCAATCAACGCTAATAAAGTCGCCAATCCACTTCCCTATCCTCTCTTGATCAAAAGTATTCCTCGCGATGCTAAGATTGCAAGAAAGTTCATGCTGCTCAACTCCAAGGTTCTTCGCTAATAGGCCTGGGCCACTTCGGCTCTCGGGATGTGATTTATTATCGGTATTTCAAGGGGACTTACGGAATTGTTCGGCAGTGGAGAAAGGAATTCAAACGCTTGAAGGATTTGTCTATGAAGCGCGGGTTTCCTATTCTAACCGGAAAGTACTGAATTGAAATGGGGTAGGGTTTAGAGAGTCTAAATCTATTCTAAGGCGTGGGATATGGAGCTCAACTTCAGCAAACTTCAACCGGACTTCGCTTTGCCTCGCATCGGACAGCTTCCACGGAGTCGGTGCAATCTTCAAGGGAGATGACTAAAGATGTTCAAACCACCACTTGACATGAAGATACCATCACAACGACGCATACCATCATTCAAACTGTGATTGAAGTTAAGTGCATGATATTCCAGTTGACCACACAAGGCGCATTCACCATCAGCAAATACACTAGTGGTATGGATAGATGAAGTTGCTTAGATCAAACACCACATTTCACAATCACTATCTTCTACTTGCATGGAATAAAAATTATACTACTTAGAACTATGCTACCATTTGAATCGGAAGGACGAAGAAACCTTGCTAGCTACTCACAACAAAGACGAAATTCACCATCAATGAAAAACTCTTTTATTGAGAGAGTGTTCACAACAATTTCTTACAAAGTTTTCAAAGGGAAAACTTTCCCTCTTCTTCAAACTACACTATCAATCTATACTAAGCTACTTCTAAGTTGCCCCTCTACTCTATGTCTATTCTAATCTTCTCTACTGTCTACTGAATTACAAATGAGGGGGACTCCCCCTTTATATAGCTAGCCAAGTCCCAAAAGACGGCTAGGGTTACAATCGGCTGGATGGCCCAGGTCGTGCCACCTCAGCCCTAAACAAGATTTGCCCTAAAAACCGCCACAAAGGAGAGTGGGGTAATAAATGCGCCATAATGTCCACCATCATCCTTCTAGAAGATTCCGTTTGTAGACACGTTCACACTGTTCTTGATCTTCTTCTCGACTTTTCTTCTTTAACTTCTTTGTCACTTGAGCTAACACTTAGCCAATTTCTTGCAACTTCTTCTTCCTTCGAGATTGAAACTTGTAACTTTATCCTCCTTCGAAGGTTGTGATATCATCGTGCTTCACCACTTCTAGACATCGTGCTCTGGCCTCCACGCTCATCCTGCAAAACAAGCAAGGAGAAAAGCATCAGAACACCTCATAATGTAAACTTAACTCACTTACCAGGATTCTCACGTTCATCGTTCTCCCCTAGCACGACTTTGCTTTCTCCATGATTCTTCATGCCTTAGCCAAATTTTCAACCCATCTTCCTCAAGAGCGTATCATCTTTGAGAAATTCATTTCACCTGCTGGAGCTCTGACAACCTTGATTTTATTCATTTCTGGCTCAAGAAAACTATCTTCACGAAGAATTTGAGCAAATTCATCTAGGCAGTTTCTTTCAAGTTCATTGTCTGGAGAATTTCACCTTGAAAACATATTTTCTTCACACTTGCCTTAGAAAATTTTCAAATTTTCCCTTAGGAAAACTCATCAACCTAGTGCCCACTTGAAATCTTCATCACACAAACCTCGGCAAGCTGTGGAAGACCTTAAAATCAACTCCTCAACGGAAATCATCAATACCCAGAAGAAAATTTCCATTAGAACGCGTCAAATTCATGGGTGCACGACGAACGGGTTCATTTGATTTTCTTGAATTTTGAACCTTAGAAAATTATTTCCCTGTGAAATTTAAATCCGTTTTTCACATCTGTGAACATCTTGAGTCGTTATGACTTGAGAAAATGTTTTTATCAATCCATCCTGCAACGCTAGCATCCTGACTTCATCACTGGCAGCTCATCTGTGCTTCAAGAAAATTTCACCACCTTGGGTCTAGGCGTATTTTCTAAGGAAGAAAATAATTTGCCTTAGAAAGTTTTAGATCACTTTGAAAATTTTGCCTTAGAAAAATTTCACCTTGGAAATTTTTTAGTTTTGATCACTTTGCCTGTGAGAAAAAAAAAAAAAAAAATTATTCCACTTAGAAGATCCTCCTGCAAGCACATCATTTTAACTTCCAACATCTTCACTGCCTTAGGAAAAATTCATTATTTTGTAATCCCAACGCCTAGCAATTTGTTTCACCTCATATTTTATTTCACACTTGGAAAATATCTTCACTTGAAGCTTCAATGTCTTAGGAAAAATCTTCATCACCCCATCTTATATTTCATTTTACCACCCTAGGCGCATAGCACACTTGGAGAAAATTAAAAATCACGCCTAGCATTTGTTTTCACCACCTCACACGCCTTGGAAAATTATTGGAAAATTTTTCTAACACCTACCACCTTGGGCGCATGTAGCACTTGGAGGAAAATACGCCTAGCATTTATCTTGCTTTGACCACGCCTAGGAGTATTCACTTACCTCTTACCTTATTCACCACCTTACACTTACTTTTACAACTTCAACTTGGGCGCATTTGAGCCTAGGAGGAGGATGTAAATTGTTGACTTGTTTGACCTTTTTGAACTTGGGCGCATTTCTTATGTAGAGGAGAACGAACTTCTTTTCCAATGCCACCTTGTGACCTTTCAACTTCCCTCTTT